>JAAOAK010000302.1:0-57566 GCA_013396175.1 Fusarium denticulatum | reverse complement strand
CACCACCACCACCTCCTCCTCCACCGCCGAACCAACCACCGCTTCCACGCCCGCCGGGGCCTGCAAGAGTTAGACAGCTGCAATTGAGACATTGTTTCTCGGAGGTAAGGCTTACCTGCTGCACCAGAGGAAAATGGACCACTGGCTCCCGAAATGACTCGACCAAAACCGCCTCTACCCATGGCATCACCACGGCTCCTTTTACTCCTGAAACGTGAGCGCCCTCTCGCCTTGCGCTCATCTGCTGCTCTCTCGCTGGCTTTCTGCTCCTCCTGTCGGGCAAGACTGTCTCGTTCTGCTTCATCTCGGCGAATGTTCTTGGGTCGGAAGCGACCAGCTGCAGGGGCTCTTGTCGCCCGAGTGGTAGTCCCTCCGCGGATTGATGTGGTCGCTATACTCTGAGGTACTGGAGTGGCACTGCCTGGAGTATCTGTAACGTCTGGAGTAGAAGAGGCGGCGTTGTTTTCACCGGCTGCCCGTGAACTTGCCGCAGCCGCACCTCTCCGACTGCCCCGGGCCGCTGCCCTACCACGGTTCATGTTAATTGTATTACGGTTATTGTTTACAGGCTGAGAGTCAATGTAGGCGGCGAGTAGTAATTGTCGGTATCGAAGGCCGTAGCCGCAGATGAAGCTTTCAAAAATTTAGCCTCAGTCGCAATGCGAAAGTTCAATAGTGGGGTCCGGAATGGTGGGGGACGATGGAATTCTGCCATTTGTGAGACTGCTCGTACTCACCGCCTACTCACCCAACTGTTCCAAGGTTGAATATACTGGTAGACTGGGTAAGGATGTAGTCAGTTTATCAAGGCTACCTCAGATGTTAACTAAAAGAGAGGAAACTACTTGTTTAATGTCTAGTTTAGCAAAAGTGTTCCACACCAGATATAGGTAGGTATTCTACAGACAGGCAAAATGGTTAGTATGGAGAACAGTTACTAACAATGCCTTAATTCAAGTAACATAACTGTCTTGCTCCAAGCTCTGAGTTTTCCATTTATCTAAACCACATCACTCCTGTCGATTCTCTGGAAAACCAGAGATCCCAGCTTAATCTCATGTCTATTCTATAAGAGAAAATCAGGTAAGACAGTGCTCTAGTGCTATATCTTTTTGCTATTTCCAGTAACCATTACTTTTCTTTTATACTTTCTTAAACTGTAAGGCAAATACTAGTCTATATTTAGCCGAGATTGTAATGATCTCATCCTGAACTTATAATTAAATATTCCTAAGTTTATGCTTGACTATCCTACCAAGTTCAGGATCTCTAGTCCAAGTCACTCTCGACTCCTTCATCTGTTAACACGTCGTTCCCCAAAATGGAAATCCTGTCGAGCTTCTATTGGCCAGCGTCTAATGGGCGGTACGGTCAGGGCCACGACTAAACTTATCCAGTATGCCTCAAACGAGTTCTTCTGTGGTCAGTCATCATATATAACTCTTTCTCAGAGACCATGCAGTCTCCATGGTAATATTCAACCGAACGATGATGTATCTAAGCTAGCGTTCAACTTTCTTCTCGTCTTGAGTTTGGGTTCCTTCATAAAAATGGTATTGGCCGATGAATGATTGATAGGCAGTGTGATAGGCGTGTTCATTAGTAGAAAGTAGACGATCCAATGAGCTAAATGGAATGAAAAGGCTGTATCATCTTAATGTAAATGGTAATGCCTTTCGATTAATCGGTGCCGAGGAGCAGGGAATTCATCGTGTTATGAGCGGTGATGCAGCAAATGGTGTATGATATACAAAGCTGGCGTAAGAGAAATATTTGCGTGCTCAGTGATATGCGCAAGCTTGATCTGAGATCCTACCAGCCGCGGTCTCTTCGTATTGGCTGGAGACAATGGACAGCCCAGTTGCTGTTCAAGCGGTGCTCAAGCTTTGGTAAACCACGGCGATCTCAAAATGAAAAATACAATTATACACCAGCCGCATTGCTCCCGCATCTGGAACAATTAGACAAAGAATGTACCGATGAGCCTTCTAAATCTGGAAACATGGTGTCGTTGATTGACTGTGCATATCCAATCGGCATACTTCTCCAGAAAAAACACGCCCTGTTCTCATGTGATGGCGGCCAAAGCTTGGTATCATCGAAGACACATCAGTGCTTTATCACCGAATTCAGAAGCAATGCTCCCTTCTTGAATAATCATTGATCCAATCCATTCTCTTCCGGCTTCAACCGTTTTTGCCCCAAACTTGACAACCACGCATCCTCGAACATTGGCTGCAGACCAGAGGACACCACCTTCTTTCTCCTCTTTGAGTCTCTGTAGTCGCCAACGCTCGAAGGCAGAAACATCTGTGATGCTTCGCGCCATCGCTTCTGGAGAGCGGAAGTCCCGGGCTCCAGTGCGAGGAAGTGCAGCAAACTCATTCTGAAAGAACTCCCCCAGCGATTTGGTCTTGGATCCGCGCAATATAAGAGTTCCTGATATTGCCATATGCTGCATCATTTCTGGTAGTGTGCGACCCACGGACTTACTCGCATCTCTCGATAGGATGATTGAGTCTCGTACCAAGAGTCTATCAGTCGTAGTTGTTTGAGGATCTTGTAGCCATATCTCGTTCCGCCCAGTCCATTTCCTGAAGCTCCAGTTCTCCCCACGAGCCACACGCCCTTGGGTGACCCAATCCAAGAGACAGAGCGACGCTTGGCTTCTGAGCTTGAATATTTGCTTCTGTGCGTATACACTATCCTCAAACGGCTGGACAGGATCCGGAAGGAGACACATGGAAGCACCATCGTCTATGGTAACGTCCAAGTTTTGAGTTGTGATGACATCGGCTGTAGGCGATTTGAAGATCTTTGTGTGACCTTGGGTTGCGATGCTGAGCTTCGCCTGCGGCTTGACGTGTATTGTCAGATTAACACCGTCTCCAGCAACAAGCCCCCCTCCATAAGATAATAGGAAAACGAGAGTGCTTGGCTGGTTAAACGAAGGAGCCGGAGATATTAATTTCAAAGGATACTGATAAGTCATGGTCTCAAGACCGCTCTCGCCGGCAGGGAGCAGGCCAACGACGATGCGGCCATCGCCAGGAGAAGAGGATGAGGGAGGAAAAGGCGAGTCCATTTTGGAACCATGTTGTGATGATAGTGAAAGGTAGGAGTCCAAGAATCAGCGAAAGTTTGATTGGGCACAGGCAATAGTAACGACAGACTGCGTCTCCATCTTGACGCACCTTGACTAACAAATAAATACCTTACCTTGGTTGAAACTGAGGCACGAGTCAACGGTTCTCGACTATTAGATAAGAGATAAGAGATCGTTGGTCGACACAGTGGTTGTGGCCCCACACCAGCTGGGATTGTGGGGTTATACCGTACATCAATCAAGCTTGAGCGTGGCTTGTGAGAGGCAGAGAGGGAAGCACGAGAGGGAAGCACCAAAGACACTACATGGAGTCGGGCTAATCGGCATTTGTGAAAGGCACAATTCTATTGTGATGTCATGTAGCTATGGAAGCATCTACACGTATCCAAGCCGGACGGATGTTAGAGACATAAGCTGGTCGTAAAGATGTAAGGACTCTCTCAGGTAGGTACTCATGAAGAAGAGTACTAACCCAGGCTGCTAGAGGTAGGTGAGGTCGGGTACCTTAGCTACTTCTCCGATGTTCACCCGTGGGAAAGAAAACTGGCACCACCCACCCACTTTCCAGAACAGCTTGCGCCGCTGTCATCCCCATCTCCATCCCCATTTGCACTCTACCTATTTACTCCACGCGACATTCGACGCGCCAAGTGGCTAAAAAACCATTGTCACCCTCGCACCGAGGGTTTAACCACCAGACATTGATATTTCAAATGCCGATATCACGCCCACCCCCAAGAGACACTATGGACAATAACGCGAGCCCGTCTCCGGATCCTGATGCGACAACGCGTCGCCGATCGGGACGCGTCGTGAGGGCACCCACCAAATTTACTCCTGATACTACAACTCAATCGACAAATCCAAAGCGCAAGCGAGACGATCAGGATGACGAAGAAGAGGACGAAGAGGAAGATGCAGAAAATGAAGCCCCCGATTCAGACGAGGAGATGAGCAACGAGCCCGACAATGACAGCGATGAAGACCATTTTGCACCGCGCTCTCGAAAGAAGTCGTCGCAAACAAGTCGCGCAAAGAAGCCTTCAGCCAAAAAGCCCAAGATCAATGGTTCCAAGCCTTTGCGGCCTGCGCGAGTGACCCACGCAGCCAAAAGTCTCCCGAGCAGACCTAAGAAGAGTGTTCGTATTGAAGACGCTGCTGTGAAAGGGCATGGGCTCTACTGTAGGCCAACTTTTCTCTTCCTGCGCGCTTTCCTACATGCTGACACTACGAAGCCCATCTATTCGGATCGGGTGATTCTAGCAAATCGGTGGCAGAAGAATGGCTGGCTAGTTATAAGACAAACGCAGTCGCAGCCACTGCTGACCTGGTGAACTGCATCCTTCAATGCGCTGGCTGTGATCAGCTCATCACAGAAGACGACGTTTTAGACTTAGACAACGTTGCAGGACGACTGGCAGATCTTCAGAGCATTTACCAAGAGGTATTGCAATTCTCAATCGTGCCTCCAGCCATGCAAATTTTGCTGACATTATTACAGCAACAGATTACCGACTATCCTCTCATCTCCAGAACCAAACATTCACGATCCTTCCGAGACGTGCTCATCTCCTTCTTCGAATGCCTTATTATTGACATGCACCAAGGTCGTCTTATGTACAGAGACGAAACATTTCTTGACAACCTGCATACATGGCTTGCTAGCATGTCCTCATCATCACTACGACCCTTCCGCCATACCGCAACTACTATATCTTTGGCAGTCCAGAGTGCGCTGGTCACAGTAGCTAACGATCTGGACTACAGACTCAAGAAGAGCACTGAAAAGCGTGACAAGGAACAGACCAACAAAGATCGCAAAGCTTGCGCGGATGCCATCCAGTCGTTTTTCGACACTGTTTTTGTGCATCGTTACCGAGATGTCGACCCCAAGATTCGAACTGAGTGTGTTGAAGCACTCGGGAACTGGATCATTTCCCTGCCTGTCATCTTCCTTGAGCCGGGCTACCTCCGGTATCTTGGCTGGATGCTGTCAGATACCAATGCACCCACTCGTCTCGAGGTCTTGAAGCAGCTTACCAAAGTCTTTCGAAGAGACGCCGGGCAGCTGGGCCACTTTATTGACAGATTTCGCCCGCGATTGGTTGAAATGGCCTGCAAAGATTCCGATGTCGCTGTTCGCGTCGCAGCAATTGGCGTTATTGACGTCCTCCGCGACCAAGATCTCTTAGAAGGCGAAGAAGTGGACGCCATTGGGAAGCTCATATTTGACAATGAACTCAGAATTCGAAAGGCGGTTGTTGGGTTCTTCGTCGCATGCACTAGGGATGCTATCAGTGAAAAGACCAAAGAACTGCGTGATTCTGAAGCTACAGAGGACATACCCCGGGGGAAGAAGGCCTCTGTTGACGCCCCCCGTTTGGAATGGATTGACCTAAAGTGCCTTGCTGAAACCCTTGCTATCTATGACAATCAGATCGAGGAGGAGCACCAAAGTGGTCAGGTATTGGGATTGGATGTTGCGGTCGATCTTTTGGAGTCTGCTGTTCCAGAGACCAGGATCTCGCTGGCAGCCCAAGTTCTATTCGAGAAGGTCAACGCGATTAAGCAGTGGACACTCTTGGCAGGATATTTGCTCTTCGATCACACAACCAGTTCAAAATCGCGATCCAAGGGAAGCAACCCAGATCTTGCGTTCAAGAAGGCTGTCGCACCTACTACCGAGGAAGAATCGATCCTCCTGGATGTGTTGAGCTCAGCAGTAAAATCCAGCCTGACACATGCGCCTGAACACGACAGATCAAGAAAGAAGCCACAGACAGGCAAAGAAGCCGAGGATGTACGAATAAGCCCTGAAGATACAGCAGCCGAGCTGGTCATTGTAATCCCCCCTCTTCTAAGCAAGTTTGGAGCAGAGCCAGACACAGCCGCGATTGTTCTTCGTCTGGCGCATTTTCTCGACCTTGAGCTTTTCAAACCACTACGTCAAAACACAAACAGATACGAAAAGCTGCTCGACGAAATCGTCACACAGTTTAACCGACACGATGATAAGAGAGTTTTGTCAGAAGCAACTGCGGCGTTATTGCATTCGCGACAGTATGGAGAGTTGGAGGAAATCGCAGACAATAAGCTATCATACTTGTGGGAAACTGTCATCACTTCTCTACACAACTTTGACAAAACCTATGAGCTTTCATCGCGAGGCAATCTAGGCGAGGCACCTCTCAGGGAATTGTCAACAGTTCTTCTCAAAATCAGCAAGCTGGCGAGCATTGCAGACTGTATCGATGTCCTGGAGGCTGACGAAGACTCATCCGAATCAACAACAAACCCTCCCATTCAAATACTAGCTAATATTGTTCATCGCGGCAAGTACGAGCCTCTCGACGACCAAGACATTGACGATCTCGAGGATGAGGTGGTCTCATTTGCGATCAAGACCTGTCAATTCTACTTTATGTGGAAGACGCTAGCTTATTCCAAACTCCTGTCAACAACTGGCAGTATCGCAGATGATGAGCTTGATCGACTATCGGCACTTCGCCAAACTTTCCGCCGGCATCTTATTGAAACCCTGTCATCACGCGCTGCCATTGACCAGCTGAGATTATTCGCTACTGGCAGCCTGTGTGACCTTCACCTTACCTTCGCCACCCTTCGCCCAACTATTGATCAACTCCGGCCTTCGTCCAGTTCTGAGTCACAACCCTCGAACGGCGAGAAATACAAGACATTGATTCAAGATATCGAATCCGGCCTCATTCCTGAGTTGATTGCTATCTTTGACGGCACCGAAAAACAGTATGCCAAGAAGATAAAGAAGGACAAAACCCTAAATGAGCCAGCTGAAGACGAAGATCCTATGGCTGATGATGAAGACGAAGAGGACGAGGATGAGGATGAGGGTCTTTCCGAGGAAGAGCGTTTCACTGCCGAACTCAAGGCCGAAAAAGCTTTGTGCGAACTCACCGCAAAATACGTCCTCGTGATTACTGCTCGCCTGGTGGATCATAAGGGCTCACACGCAGGCAAGCTAAGGCGGCGTCTTCTTCGCAACCAAAACAAACTTGGCAACAATTTCAAAGAAGTCGTTACCTACCTTGACGAAGAGAAGTTGGCCGAGCGGACAAGGAAAAAGGCCGCCCATGCACAGGCTTCAACAAGCACCAAACCTCAAAAGGCCCAGCTTAGCGAAGCCGTTGTAATTGGAGAGGATGACGAGGATGACATCTTTGATGACACGCCGCCACCAGAGGAGGGCTCCAGAGAAGATCTCCGCGCAAAGGGTCTTCTTGAGGATGATCCAATCGAAGACGATGACGAAAATGAAGATGAAGAAGCGGAACGACCAGCTCACGAATCAGACGATGATGTTATAGGGGATTAGACACAACGAGTTTGACCTCTCACATGGTGGACACATAGCTATTGCGACCTTGGGCGGAAATGATGTGCGGTTTCTTTCCATTTTGTGAATAAGGCGGTATAGTTTCGCATGGTTCCTTTGTTTTCTTAGTTTCTGTACGTAGCCTCTTGCCAATTTGGACTTACATGCTGGAGTCTGGGTATGCGGCAGAGGACCTGAATTTAGGGCGTCAAAAGACTGCGCGTAAAAAACATCTATAGTCATTGCAAAATAAGAACAACTTCGCCTCGGTCTAATCGCTTTTAACTCCTATTTGGGACAAAACTTGCCAGTGAACACTGTAAGGTCAAGACCTGAACATGACTTTTCCCTCCCCATACGCCCGATAAACACGGTCCATTGTCACTGAGCTCGTCTTAAATACCACAACCAAACTTAACTGCCTCTTACAAACTATTCTCCAACAATCCTGGCGCCAAAGAGTTGGAACATTCTCTGCCAGCGTTTGCCATCCCCTGCGTTGGCCTGTGACGGTTCTGGCTCGGCAACTTTGATACCATATTGCTTTATGCAGCATGGAAATGCCCGGTTTGTCAGTTGCGTTTCGCCCGAGTTCTTTGGCTCGGGCTGCTGTTGATCCTCATCGTCGCTATCAACTGGAGGTTTTCCCTTTCTTGCCGCTTCCTGAGCAGCGGCCTTTTTCTCCTCCAGATTTCCCCAGAGCGTAAACATCTTGTCGCGGAGGTTTACCAGCACCTGTTTATCTCGTCTCAGGTTACACGCATCAAGCCCAGTAAGTAACTGAGCAGATTGGTTGTCGACTGCCACCCAAAGTCTTTGCTTCTTATGTTTCTCAGCAACTGCAGCGTCCTCGAGCTCCAAAAAGAAACGCCACTCCCAGTTTCGCGCTTTGGTGAAGTCATCTAGCGTTCTCTGGATTGGCTGTTCGTCTTCAGCTTCAGTTTCGCTGTTGGACAGCGACTCTTCACCGTCATCGGAAAGGTCCTCATACTCCGATTCCTTCTTCGGATAGGCGAAATCTGCCAGGTTTGCTGGTGAAAAGTCGACAACTCGAACGTTTGCTCTGTAGTTCAAGTTCACAAAGGGTAGAGGAAGTTTTATAAGAACATCATCAATAGTAGTTTCATGCTGGACAACTTTTGTGATTTCGCCAATCGGACTAGCCGGCTTGTCTTCATTTTCGCATTTCACTAAAGGATCGTCAGCTGCTGGATTGAGGAGTCTTGTGAGCTCAGTCAAATGTACCTCGAATATTTAGGTCCACGGAAGGGACCACATCCTGTTCTGTAGGCTCTCTGGCCTCACCTTGTTTGTTGGTTTTGGTTTTCGATCGGGTTTCTTTGCGCCTCGATTTAGCGTTGCCTTTTTTTTGTTCGGTTTTCGACTCTACGCCATGCTTGCGCTTTTGTCCGACCCTCAAAGCTTCCTTGATTTCTCTGGCCTGCCCTTTTCTTAAGCGCTCGTATTGTCTTTTTCTCTGCAAGGCCTCCTTTGCACGTAGGTCAAAATTCTCTGAATCGGGATTCGAGTTTACCATACGAATACCAATCTTTGGTCCATACGGATCACGATCTTCCCTCAAGAATCCCTCCAGGTTGGTACCACTGTGGCCTAATCTGATTTGCAGATTTTTGATCAAAACCCATGGGAGAGTTCCCACATCTCTGTCACGGAGCGCAGTTACATGGGGTTCCCAGCATGTGATCTGGATGCATCTCTTCCCAAAAGGACCCGGCCACGCCGATGGGTTAGCAGCCATAGTATACTTGTCGGTATAGCCAAATGGATCACCATCTCGACCGATAGAGAATTCGTCGAAGCCGATAGAAAAGTTATGAAAAAATGGGTTCTCTGTATAATCGGAAACCCACAAAGTCATCTTGTCTCCGCCATCGTGGGGTGGCCGAACGACCTGGGCGACGATGTCACAGAAGCATCCGTCTTGGACATCTTGAAGTAGTTTGAACTTGTCTTTGACGTTCCGTGATGCAATAACCATGGTCTCAAACATTTCTTCACTAGGTAACCGACTCTTGTCAATGCTGTGATATATTGCAGACACGAAAGCATTCTCCTTATTTCCTGGTGGTGTATCTTTGGGGCCACTTGGTGGACAAAGAGCGCATGAAGCTTCGCTAGGGCTTCTCGGAATTTTGGAGGCTTTATATTGAGAGATCTTCGTGTTATAAGTACTCAAAAGAGATGGGCCACCACACCCATATGATTGAACCTTTTGTGACTGTTAATATAAGCATTTTGAAATGTTTTAGGTAGCTCACTTTTGCTTGACGGATTAGCATTACATCACCACAACCGGGATTCGGCAGTTCTTCTTCCGGACGAAAGATGTCGAAGGCAATCCAGCCATCATCATCTACAGATGAGTCGAAGAGCCGAACCTGGCATTTGTAGTCTAGATGCGTTGGATAACATAATTTACTGTAGGAATGGAGAGATTCTCACCTGTCCCTTTTGTTTTCATAGCGTCACGAAAACCAGAAATAAGGCCGTACACATTGACTAAACTCTTGTTTTCAATTTTCCCATCCAGGATATCACGGATGGCGACATATCCTGAAAGTGTTGCTGAAGATTGGGGAGGCATTGGTTCTGCTTTGAAGCAACGAATGAAGGCTTAAACAGCACAAATAGATGGTCATTGACTGGCAATAGGCGAAATTTCGATAAGTAAACAATTCTTCGCGATCGCGTTGGCGTTGGCGGCAATATATGGATGCTCAATGCATCGTCAGCCAAAGTACCAAGGTAAGGAAGGTATGGATAATGAATGGGTCTTAACGACGCGATTGATACAGCATCCTGGGCCTTGACGCGTCAGGGGGGAGCTTACCCCTCCATCAGTAAGTCGCGACAGCACGTGATGATGCATGTGATTTGATCCGACTTCCAAGATTCATTTATACAGTACGCTAACGGCACAGTGACGACCTAGTGGGATATTTGTGAATAGAGAGCTAGACGCTACGGACACACCATGCAATTTCTCAATATGTGCCTCGATATTCAAAAGGGAGGCGAGACGAGTCAGGTCACAGAGGTTTTGCCTATTGAGTTTCAGGCACCAAGCCCATGACGGAGGGACTGCCGTGAAATATTCGTTCGCTGGTAGTCACTTTGTTTACATTACCTGGTCTCCTAGTGGATAAAAACAATGGCCTGTTCTCTTTAGATTAACCTTACCCACATCATTCACAGAGTAGCCCTCTTTTCATGTCTAGGTTCTGCAGAGCTGAAGTTGATTTGATTGCACGGTGCTGAACTAACAACCTGCAGGCGGAGTGGTTTCTGCCTGAGGCTGAAATCACCCGACTGGGGCCCCTACGGTGGAAGCGGTTTCTCTTTAGGTTTAGCAGGCAATCAGTGGCTCAAAGCCCAGAGAAAGACTCGCCCACTGCCTGGGTCAATCATTTCGACGCCCTCCTAGTCCCCGGCCGACCAGACCCAGACCCAGACCCAGGACTTCTCTTCTCCATCAACATCAACAACAAAACTTTCTCCTTTCCCCCCTCCCCTCATCCTCTTCTCCTCACTGGATTCTCTACTCTACGCTGCAGAGCAAGTCTTCTCTCCCTAGACGCTGAGCTCTTTCCATCTTCTTCTCTGCGAACCCTTTGTGCATCTTTCACCCCGCACATCAATTTGCTACTGTTCACCTACCAACGCCCCCTCGTACCAAAACAATCGCAGTCATCATGGCTGAGCGATACATTCCCGAGCATCGCCGAACTCAGTTCAAGGCTAAGAATACCTTCAAGCCTGAGGAGCTCCGTCGTCGTCGCGAGGAGCAGCAAGTCGAGATTCGAAAGGCTAAGCGTGAGGAGAACTTGGCCAAGCGTCGAGGTATTGGTACCGGTGAGAACCGCCCTGGTGCTTCTCTCGGAGCCGCCCCTGATAGCGATGATGAGTCCGCTCCTACCGAGTCCCAGGTATGTGCCTTTCTATTTCTCGACCCTTAGTATCTTTCAAAGTGCTGGTTTCGCCTGCTGCTTGCGCAAAATGTCTTGTCGCTTTCGCTTCGCCCCGTCCCTCCCGTCTGCCTCTGATGTGGGGGAAAATATACACTTCAAATAACCCCACATCCTGGTCCTGGCGGGTTTGAGCAAAGGCAGGCCACGGGTGCGGCTATGTTCACGTCTACCCTCCGTCTTCTTGCTGTCATGCATCGCTGCGAATAGCACGGCCCTGGCTGTACATCTCTTGTAAGCATTTGCTAACCCCTGTCTCTAGTTGAATGAGGACCTTCCTCAGATGGTGCAGGGTGTCTTCTCGGACCAAATCGATTCGCAGATTCAGGCCACAACCAAGTTCCGAAAGCTTCTTTCTAAGGAGCGCAACCCCCCGATCGAGGAGGTCATCAAGACCGGCGTCGTTAGTCGTTTTGTCGAGTTCTTGCGATCCCCTCACACCCTGGTCCAGTTCGAGGCTGCCTGGGCTCTGACCAATATTGCATCCGGCTCCGCCACTCAGACACAGGTTGTCATTGAGGCTGGCGCTGTCCCGATTTTCGTCGAGCTTCTTGCTAGCCCCGAACCCGATGTCAGGGAACAGGCCGTCTGGGCCCTCGGAAACATCGCTGGTGATAGCCCTCACTGCCGTGACTATGTCCTCAGCTGTGGTGCTCTTAAGCCTCTCCTTAACCTTCTCGGCGATAGCCGTAAGCTTAGCATGCTCCGCAATGCTACCTGGACACTTAGCAACTTCTGCCGTGGCAAGACCCCCCAGCCTGACTGGACTACCGTAAGTTCTCATTTGAAAAAAGAAAACGGACGCGAATTAACTTATTACCAGATTGCCCCCGCTCTTCCTGTCTTGTCCAAGCTCGTCTACTCCCTTGATGACGAGGTCCTCATCGATGCCTGCTGGGCCATCTCTTACCTCTCCGATGGATCCAACGACAAAATTCAGGCCGTTATTGAGGCTGGCATTCCTCGCCGACTGGTTGAGCTTCTCATGCACGCTTCTACGTCCGTCCAGACTCCCGCCCTGCGCTCCGTTGGCAACATCGTTACCGGCGACGACGTTCAAACACAGGTTATTATCAACTGCGGCGCCCTGCCCTGCCTCCTGTCTCTTCTGAGCTCTACCAAGGATGGCATCCGAAAGGAGGCTTGCTGGACAATTTCCAACATCACAGCCGGCAACTCTTCACAGATCCAGGCCGTCATTGATGCCAACATTGTTCCTCCTCTGATCCACCTTCTGCAGAACGGAGACCTCAAAACCCGCAAGGAGGCTTGCTGGGCTATTAGCAACGCCACCTCCGGTGGTCTGCAGAAGCCGGAGCAAATCCGCTATCTGGTTTCTCAGGGGTGCATCAAGCCCCTGTGCGATCTTCTTGGCTGCCCCGATAACAAGATCATCCAGGTTGCCCTAGACGGCCTTGAGAACATCCTCAAGATCGGTGACCTTGACAAGCAGGCCGCTGGTGAGTCTGGCGACTCCATCAACCGGTATGCTCTGTTCATTGAGGAGTGTGGAGGCATGGAGAAGATCCACGACTGCCAGAACAATGCCAACGAAGAGATTTACATGAAGGCCTACAACATCATCGAGAAGTACTTCTCGGATGATGAGGAGAACGCCGACGAGGGTATGGCCCAACAACCTGCTGGCCCCAACGGCACATTCGGCTTCGGTACCAATGGTGCTGCTCCCTCAGGTGGTTTCGACTTTGCCAAGGGTAGCGACGCCATGGACATGTAAAAGGCTCGCTGGTTCGGATTGAGAATTTCGATAGGAAATCCAGAATGTGGAGCAATCCCAATCCCCCCAAAACATAGCACCATCACGACACCCCTTCCCCCAGAACAGTTTTATGTGACTGTCGTTTACCCCCATCCCCATGATATCACACCCCATACCGCGTCTTTTTAATGTATCTGGAAGGTTTATACGAGGGAAATCTCACCCCTCAGATTACAGGCCCTATGGTAGCTTGAAAGCTCCAGCCTGAGAATGATGAAGTAAGACGAGAGCGGAGTCGGCGGTGGCGTTTGGCTTCTCGGTCATGAATGCTCATGAGAAGATTCTACAGACGCCGACGAGTTTACGTGTATACGCTGAAGACATCATGATGGTTGGTGTTTATGCACATGGGACTTACGCAGGACGACCGCTGAGGTGAGGTGAGAGGCAGCGTCAATCGAGGACGGATGCCTTGGAGAGGCCTATGCTAGTGCACCAGGACCTCTGAGACGATGAAGCTCGAAATTACGAAATTCGCTGCCAAGTGGTGGTGAATCTGGTTCAGTAGTAGCCAGAGACCGTAGTTAATCCAAAAGAATACGATGGGTGTTTACCCCTCATTCATGATTACCAGGCATGATGGATGACATGTAATGATTTTCTGACTGTAAATTGGTGTCGAATGTAGACGACTTATTTACTCGCACTTGAATGAGAAGAGAAGAGAAGAGAAACCATTCGCGTTTGAATATACTCCAAGTATTTTTCGTTAAGCTTCCTATAGGTAGTTATACATTAGGTATAATCGGAGTCTTCCCTTGAAAGGGTTTGAGCGTAAATAGCGGGGCCACGAGGGCCGTACATATAACAGAACACGTACTGTAATTTACCTGCACTATTGCACACGACTCACAGTGTGAATTAAGATATATTTCTTGTCCCCAGGCGCTTTTACCTGGCCATGCTGCTACCCATCTCTTTCTTTCGATGTTGCAGCTCTTGCGAACAGTTTCTGAAGAAGAGAGGGTGGCTGTGATGAGATATGAATACTGAAACTTGGCAGTATATTCCGAGTCATCTTTATCACATCGCCTTCTCATTATCGTCAGGAGAACATTCCGCTGCTGACAATTATTACTGTGTATCGTGAGCTCCACTAAGTAATCGATCACCAACCCAGCATTTCCCATATCAATTCTACAACAACACGACCAACAAACCACATCCTTTCAAAATGGTCAAAAAGGGCAAGGGAAAGTCCAGCGGCGGTATAGACCTTTCTGATCCCATGCCGTCTGCGCTGCCTAAGGACCAAGGAAAAGGGAAAAAGGGCCAAAAAGGTGGCACGTCTACTCCTGAAGCAGCTCCTTCAGGCCCCCCAAAACCTACGGTCAAGCAACTCATTGGCGGCTCTTCATGGACAGGAAAGCTACCAGTAAACCTGCTTAGCGAGTACTGTCAGAAACAGAAATGGGAAAGGCCCGATTATGATACCAAGAAGACCCCCGATGGTTTCTCTGTATGGGTTACTATGAGCGCCAAGGATCCTAAAACCCAGCAGATCACCAAACTAGAACCCTTCAAAATTCCAGCAACTCATAAGCATCTGATCATGCGCCCTACCGCAATAGAAGCCAAGCATGCCGCAGCAACATATGCCCTCTTCAGAGTGTGTAGCATGCAGAATAAACACACGGTTCTCCCACCAGAGCACAAGTCATTATGGAAAGACTTCCAGGCCCTAAAGACCCAAGACGTGAAAGAAGGCAAGGCCTGGATGTATGAACCGGACCCGTTTAAAGCACTTCAAGAGCGTCAAGAGGCAAAGGCTGCCGCAGAAAAGAAGAGGAAAGAAATTGAGGCCGCGAAGGCTAAGGCCGCTGCCATGCCTGGTGCTTCTGGACTGGTCCTTATGAGTAATGCCGGTAAGGGAGACAGTCGGTCATCCAACATCATGAAGGGGTGGAGCACTGCGCCTAAGGTTGAGATGGGGAAGAAGACAAGAGCACAGTTAGAGACGTTGCTGCGAAGCGGCGTCAAGTGGAATCCAAATGGTGTCCAGATGTCGAAACCTCAAAAAGACGCTATCATTTCCGAACTCAGCAAGCTCAGCTTCCGTAAAAGCCATGTTGAAGAGGCAGTCGAATATTGCAAAGATCGAGAAGAGACGCTCGAGTGGCTTCTCATTCACGTCCCGGAGGATGATCTTCCTCGTTGGGCCTTGCCAGAGAGCTATGCGGCTGGAGTGTCGGTCGGAGCTACGAATCTGAGAAGAGAGGGCATCATCAAACGACTAGCTCAAGCAGGTTACTCACTTGAGCTGGCCACAAGGGTGCTGGATGAGCAAGGGGTTGATGAGGACAAAGCCGCGGAGACTTTACAAAATTTGCTCTTCCCCCGAGAATCTCAGGATTCCGCCGATGCTGACTTCTTGGATTTGGGCTCACCCGAGGAACAGTGGGAAGAAGAAGTTGGGAGTCTTGAAGCAATCTATGGGGAGGGTTTCGAACGTGAAGGCGATAACGTCATTCACATCAAGCTCGATTCTGTCAAAAATGGGCAACAGACCGTCGATGCCTCTTTTCAGGTCCGACGTCCAGCTACCTATCCTGCCAACCTGATTCTATCGATCGTGGCCAACATTCCTTCTTATATCAAGCTTAGCATCATTCGAAAAGCACTCGAGTATATCGATGAGTATTTGCGCGATGAGCCAATGAAGATCTACCTGGCGATGGACTGGGTCCAGCAGAACATCAACGGCATCATTGAGGAGCCTGGAAAGCTGGTGGATATTTCGGCCGTCTCCTCAGCCGCAGCCGAGTACAAACCTGTGGCGGCTATTGCACACAACAAGCGAAGTCCACGCGCCCCAAAAATGATCAAATGGATCAAGGATGAGAAAAGCCGGGAGCAATGGCTTCGACGACAAGAGTCATCATCTTTGAAGAACATGGTATCCAAGCGTCAGGGTCTCCCTGCCTGGCAAATGCGAGAAGCCATAATCGGTACCGTCAGAAGCAACCATGTCACTATCATCAGCGGAGAAACAGGATCGGGTAAATCAACACAGTCTATGCAATTTATCCTGGATGATCTGTATGCCCAAGGTCTTGGTGGTTGTGCAAACATGATTGTCACCCAACCGCGACGAATCTCAGCTCTTGGCCTTGCGGATCGTGTAGCAGAAGAAAGATGTACACGTGTGGGCGAAGAGGTGGGATATGCTATTCGAGGTGAATCCCGGAGATCGAAAGATACAAGGATAACATTTGTGACGACGGGTGTTCTACTCAGGCGATTACAAACCTCAGGGGGCCGAGTAGAAGATGTCGTGGCGTCTTTGGCGGATGTCAGTCACGTTGTGATCGATGAAGTACACGAGCGCAGTCTCGATACTGACTTCCTACTCAACCTTATCCGCGATGTCATGAAGGCCAAGAAGGATATGCTCAAGCTGATTCTGATGTCCGCGACACTTGATGCCGCAACTTTTAAGAATTATTTTGCCTCGGAGGGACTCAGCGTGGGCACAGTCGAAATTGCAGGCCGAACATTCCCTGTAGACGAGTACTATCTGGACGATGTGATCCGAATGACAGCATACGGAGTCGAAAGCTCTGATACAGAGTTCATCAGCGGAGAGGCTCTGGGTAAAGTCATCCAAAAGTTGGGTCATCGCATAAATTACAACCTGCTGGTTGAGACGGTCAAGGCCGTTGATTTCGAGCTATCCTACGAAAAGAAACCTGGTGGCATTCTGATTTTCCTCCCTGGAGTTGGTGAGATCAATCAAGCTTGCCGCTCACTCAAAGTTATTAATTCGCTTCATGTTTTGCCACTTCATGCTTCGCTTGAGACACGCGAGCAGAAAAGGGTGTTCTTTGGTGCTCCTCCAGGAAAGCGAAAGGTCGTGGTCGCAACTAATGTCGCGGAGACTTCAATCACAATAGATGACATTGTTGTGGTAATTGACAGTGGAAAGGTCAAGGAGACCAGCTTCGATGTGCAAAACAACATGCGCAAGCTCGAGGAAACGTGGGCATCACGGGCCGCCTGTAAGCAACGACGTGGTCGAGCTGGCCGAGTACAAGAGGGCAGATGCTACAAACTCTTTACGCAAAATCTTGAACAGCAAATGCCCGAACGACCTGAACCAGAGATTCGCCGTGTTCCACTGGAACAACTGTGTCTCTCAGTTCGTGCTATGGGAATGAAGGATGTTGCCGGGTTCCTAGGCAGGTCTCCAACACCTCCTGACGCGACTGCTATTGATGGAGCTATGAAGCTCCTGCGACGCATGGGAGCACTCGATGGTGACGAGCTTACAGCCATGGGTCAGCAGCTTGCCATGCTCCCGGCTGACCTTCGGTGCGGCAAGCTGATGGTATTTGGTGCCATCTTTGGTTGTCTAGATGATTGCGTAACCATTGCAGCGATTCTGAGCACAAGAAGTCCCTTTGTTTCTCCACAAGAGAAGAGAGACGAAGCGAAGGAGGCTCGTATGAACTTCTACAGAGGTGATGGGGATCTCTTGACTGATCTTCAGGCCTTCCAGGAGTGGGATTTCATGATGCATGGCCACATACCCCATCGTCAGATACGATCTTGGTGTGAAGAGAACTTTCTCAATTTCCAGACCTTGTCAGACATCTCCAATACTCGGGCACAGTACTATACAGCCCTGGGAGAGATTGGTATCGTGGCACCCTCAGAAGCGACAATCGAGGCTCATGCACATGGGGCTAGCTCTGATGGATCCCAGCTCCTGAGAGCGCTGGTTGCTGCGGCTTTCACGCCGCAGATCGCTCGCATCCAGTACCCCGACAAGAAGTTTGCAAGTTCAATGTCTGGTGCCGTGGAGTTAGACCCCGAGGCCAGGTCGATCAAGTACTTTAACCAAGAAAATGGACGCGTGTTTGTTCACCCCAGCAGTACGTTATTCGGAAGCCAGGGTTTCTCGGGGAATGCTGCGTATATGGCTTATTTCAGTCTGATCTCAACCAGCAAGATCTTCATTCGGGACCTGACACGTACGTATATCCTCTCTCATGTTGCAAGTCTTGTTCGGTTTCGCTAACATATCTAACAGCCTTCAATGCATACACACTCCTACTATTCTCGGGACCTATCGAACTCGACACTCTTGGTCGAGGTCTACTTGTTGACGGCTGGCTCAGACTTCGAGGATGGGCGCGTATCGGTGTTTTACTGGCTAGACTTAGAGGAATGGTTGATGAGTTGATCGCAAAGAAGGTTGAGAGCCCAGAGATGAATGTTAAGGACGACGAGGTCATAATGTTGGTCAGGAAGATGATTGAGCTCGATGGTATGGATGCTTGAGTAAAAAGTCCAAGGTCATTATAAATACAGATAGAGGTACATTAGATTTGAATATGAAGATCTCGAGCATACTCAATAGTTAGAAACTCGAATGGTTATTTACAATCAAATGCTGAATTTCGATGTACTCTTTCGCAATACACAACTCAAAATAGGTAGGTAGATATCTGTTCATCCCTGTGCTTCGGAGACTTGTGTCTGAAAAGGTGACTCCACCGCGGGGCACTCTCTATCATGAATGCTGCACGCTCCCAGCATAGTATAGAACACTAACAGTAACGCCAACGCCAACAAGTGGCATCATACAAGCGTTCCCATTATTCGCACCTAAAGACATGTCTCATCAAGATTCAGAGCCAGAGGAGGCCATTACCAAGGAAGAGATCCGTGGTGAAGAGCCTACAAAGAAATCGACCCGCAATGCATGCAAGTCACACACTCAACTCACTCGAAACATCCATTCTTACATATGACAGTCGCAGAACTCATGGCTCCAAAGAGGAAAACACCACCTGAGACAGATACAGTTCGGCCGTCACGTAGCGGAAACCCATTCAAAGACCGCATGGGCTTGGGTGCATATCTTGAAGATCCAGCCTCATACCCATTTTCACGCGTCATCTATCACAACGAGGACTTTGTCGCTATAAACGACCGTTATCCAAAGGCCACAATACACTCTCTTCTTCTCCCTCGGTCGTCAAAGTACAATCTTCTCCATCCATTTGATGCCCTAGATGACCCAGAGGTTCTTGCCAAGGTGCGGACGGAGACTCAGCGCCTCAAGGTTCTGGTCGCAAAGGAACTCCAACGTCGTCTTGGCACGCACAGTGAGAGTGATGCTCATCGACAAGCCGTACTCAATGGAGATGCCGAGCCGGACCAGGGTGGGGAACTCCCGGAGGGTCGGGACTGGGCTGCAGAAGTCAAGGCCGGCGTGCATGCGGTACCAAGCATGAGACACCTTCACGTACACGTTTTCTCAAGAGACATGTTCTCTGAAGCCTTGAGACATCGCAAGCACTACAATTCGTTCAATACGCCGTTTCTGGTTGATCTGGACGACTTTCCGCTTGCAGCTGATGATCCGCGCAGGAATACGAAGGAGGAGGCGTATTTGCGCTGGGATATGAAGTGCTGGAGATGTGGGCTCAACTTTGGGAACCAGTTCCAAAAGCTAAAACGACATCTTGAAGAGGAGTATGAGACATGGAAGAAACTTTAGATAGGAGAAGGGTGGGATAAAAGGGCCTGCTTTACCCGTCTGTAAATTAGCATGATATTTGTACAACTCCTGAAGAGCACAATCCCAGTATAACAGTTCCATGAATCCTTCCTGACCCTCACCCCTCGTGTTCCCAAGCACCCTAAAGCAAATCAACCAAACCCAGACCCTATAGTGAAAGTAGGAAAATTCCGCCTCCGCCGATTATTCATGTTAGGATTTCTATATTGGTCATAATGGAAATCCTACTCGGAGTCTTCGCCATCCTCGTCATTTGCCTGGAACAAGTCAGTAAATAATGTTCTGGTTCGAAGGGTATGAGAATGGAAATCTACCTCGTCCTTAGCGGGCGACTCATTGGCGGTATCATCCTCGTTGGCTGGGAGATATTAGTACATAATCAACTTAGGGCTTCGTAGAAATTCCTTACCAGGCTCATCGTGCTTGGCCTCTTCGTCCTCTGATACATCAGCAGCCTTTGGCTTTCTGCCACGCTTCTTGCCATCCTTGGGCGTTGTAGCAGCAGACTCTGTGCCGCGAGCAGCTCGAGGAGGTCGACCACGTCCCTGCTTTGGCGTACCATCATCATTTACTGCAGCAACCTTCTTGGGTCCAGCGGCGGCCTTCTTGCCAGTACCTGGGGGTCGGCCGCGGGGGCGTCCTGTTGGAACATAGACCTTCTTGGGCATGGGAGCAGCACCCTTGGGAGGTCGTCCACGACCGCGCTTGACGGGAGCTTCAGCGGAATTCTTGGTTACTCCGGCGGAGGATTTGGGGATGCGAGGCGAGGCATCGCCCTTGGACGCGACATCTTCCTTGGTACGCGCCATGGTGCGCCAGAGAGAAAATAGCGAGAGAAATTGAGTTGGTGAAAAACGTGATAAAATTTCCCGAAAAATCGCGCAGTAAATTACGATACTAGTTTCTTCGGCTTGATCGTTGTAGTTGAAAACGCGACAAAAAATTGTTGTGGGAGGTAGAAGAAGAGAGGGAAGACGAATGTTGGATGTCGCGTTTCGTCTGCAAAGGTATCTGAACCTACAGAGTACCTTAGGTACCTATTAGGTAGGCACTGGAAGCTAAGCTCAGCTAAGGTGCAGCGCCCTAATTAGCAGTAAAATTGATCAAGGGTGGCTGGAGTTTAATTCGCGTCACTTGGTCCCCGCGACAAAGAATTTGGAGCTATTGAGTATGACAGAATAACTCGACTACAGAACAGCAAACCAAAAGAGCGATATTTCCTTCAGAGATTGATCAGAGTCTAGACCTGATTCAGACTAGAGCTTCCGAGTCTCGATGGGGCCGCTTGGCCCAAGCTCCCTTCTGTTAAACCAGTCAAAACCTGTACTACGCATACAAGGGCCCCCTGCAACTGCCCCTAGCAACGTGAATGACGCTGGTAAACAAAAAATACCTACAATGGAAGACGGTGAGATGTGGGTTATTCTTCGACATCGACTTCACGACAGCATCGACAACGCCAACAGCATCCTTATGACGATGGCTCTGGACTCGAGGTTGATGCCTTCTCCCTCCTCGCCCTCGGCGTCTTTTTATGAGGGCAGGGTTCACTCTTCGGCCTCAACGCCATCGCTGAGATCTCGAGATGCGGCTTTATCCATGCCCGCCAGAATGGAAGGGGGAGGAAATGTCAAGGTCGTAGTCCGAGTGAGAGCATTTCTCAAGAGAGGTGAATACACTTGAGCACCCGGTCTCCTTCTCATAGAACCTATGAATCTGACTAGTCTACAGAACTTGAACGCCAGGCAAAATGTCTGATCCAAATGGACCCCATCACTCAACTCACAACACTCTCCGCACCCGATGACCCTGACCCAGAGGCTGCAAAGCTAAAGGCCAAGAAGGTCATCGAGGAGAAGAAATTTACTTTCGATAACTCCTTCTGGAGTCATGACACTAACGACAAGCACTACGCCACTCAGGAAGATGTTTACAACAGCCTTGGCGAGGACTTTCTCGATCACAACTTCGAAGGCTACCACACGTGTATCTTTGCCTACGGACAGACTGGATCTGGAAAGAGTTACACCATGATGGGCACCCCAGACCAGCCTGGCCTGATTCCTCGGACTTGCGAGGATCTCTTTGAGCGTATTGACGCCGCTCACTGCGAGAACTCAAATGTCGCCTATAATGTTCGCGTCTCGTACTTTGAAGTCTACAATGAGCACGTCCGTGACCTCCTCGTTCCTCCTCAAACGCACAAGGCGCCCAATTATCTCAAGATTCGCGAATCTCCCACCGAGGGCCCATACGTCAAGGATCTTACCGAGGTGCCCGTGCGAAACATCAATGAGATTCTACGCTACATGAAATTGGGCGATACATCTCGTACGGTAGCGAGCACAAAGATGAACGATACAAGTAGTCGAAGTCACGCCGTTTTCACAATCATGCTGAAACAAATTCACCACGATATGGAAACCGACGAGACGACAGAGCGAAGCTCCCGCATTCGACTGGTGGATCTCGCTGGTAGCGAGAGGGCGAAGGCCACCGAGGCTACTGGTGCGCGATTACGTGAAGGTAGCAACATCAACAAATCACTGACCACGCTGGGACGTGTAATTGCCGCTCTAGCGGACCCCAAGGCCGGAAGGGGTGGAAAGCGAAAAGAGGTTGTCCCATACCGAGAC
Source organism: Fusarium denticulatum (assembly GCA_013396175.1). Lineage (NCBI taxonomy): Eukaryota > Fungi > Ascomycota > Sordariomycetes > Hypocreales > Nectriaceae > Fusarium > Fusarium denticulatum. The sequence goes on along the minus strand of JAAOAK010000302.1, from coordinate 35,178 downwards.
TCAATCCTCACCTGGCTTCTCAAAGACTCACTAGGCGGAAACAGCAAGACGGCCATGATTGCCTGCATCGCGCCCTCAGACTACGATGAAACCCTTTCCACGCTGCGATATGCCGACCAAGCCAAACGAATCCGGACCAGAGCTGTTGTCAACCAGGATCACATATCAACAGCCGAGCGAGACGCACAGATTGCTGCCATGGCGGAGGAAATTCGCATTCTGCAGCTTTCCGTATCAGACTCGAGACAGCGTGAGAAGAACGCCAAGGAAGCCGAGGACAAACTGGAGGAGTACCAGACTCATGTCAACTCTATGCAGCGCATGATGGAGGAGCGCAGCATGGTAGCTGAGAGCAAGATCAAGAAGCTTCAGACGGAGAATGAGGCCTTGAAACTGCACCTGAAGCTCGCCATCGAAAGCCTCAAGAACCCAATTCCTCCTGTTGCCGTAAAGCCAGAGCGAGAAGTCGACGAGCAGGACAAGGAGAATGCCTCCGAATATAGCGAGTACGATGACGATCAGTATGATTCGGAGAGCACAGCATATGGCGAGGATGAGTTGCAAGAAGAAATGCAGCAATACCTCCAGGATATGGGTAACTTGAGGAAGTTGATGCAAGGGGACTTGACGAGGTTTAAGAATGAGAACAGCGCGAGAATGCCACTGGGCGCAAAGGAAAACCTCTGAAACGAATGACCAACGGCGATTGAAGGAAGATTTGCTAGCATGACAGGAGCATGGTGTTTTGGAAGCGTTGTTTGAATGACCGGGTCGGATTAGATTCACTGGATGTCTCTTTGAGTTTGCTGGACAATAAGGCTACGTTACTTGACGTTACTACAAATGATTTAAATATGAAGAATTTTACCACACACGAGTCCATCAGAGTCAATGGTATGACTATGATTAAATGGACCATAAAGCTTTGTATGTGTGTACCTATGCATTGAGTACCTTGATGATAACAACATCAGCGTTGGGCAACTACATAAATATGATGATTAGCGGCGGGTTTCTGGTGTACTAAGCTCGTTATTTTATACACATATAAGTAACTCTATCTCCCATAAATCCCCCGAATCTTATCTTAACAAGCACTCTTCCGATCCGTCGGTTAACGTTACAGGATGAACTGTCGAAATGATCGCTGTCAAACTAGTTTCACTAAGCAATGTGTTTGACCTGATTGGCTGAGCCGGTTCGTCAACTTCAGTTTCAGTCGGATCAGGGATATCTGAAACTGTCACCATGATTCGTCGGAAAGTCAGCTGAGAAAATGAAACATGCCTTGAACGCAGTAACAGAGGTCAATAAATGAGCAACTGACGATGTTTCGTCACCATGGAATCAATGGGGATTGCGAAGCCTGTAGTAGCTCATTCGCCGCCTAAAAGACCCCGCAGTCATGTCGTATCATGCCATGTCAACTATGTATTTCTGCTATGGCAGAAGACTTGACATTTGCCTTGGATAATAAAAACACCAATATGCATGCTTAGAGTCATACTAGTAGACTATTTCACTACATAGTAGTTTGTCTTAACCCCTTATTCAGAGTCTTAAAAAAGTCTGGACACCTCGAGGCACACCGACCTACATACTAGGTATAGTAGGTACTGTATTCCTCCATCCATACCTAGGTACTAGGCATATCCCCACCATAGCTCGGCATTTGGGCATCTACAGTAGCAACAAAACACTTGACCTGATCGTTAGACAGTACGTAATTATCTGCGTCTGCTTTTCTGACTACTACACACTGGCCTTCTCCTTATATGCCTGCCATTATTCGCTTGTTACTAAGAACTAAACGACGAAATAGGGGCTGTCAATAGTTTACCTGTACTAAGTTGTCTATTCCTCCTTCTGTCTGACGTGCCCCTCACCAGCTAAGCTACCTCCATACGTGACAGGGTTACCTCTGTACTGTAGTTTCAACTCCAGTCTCCGTGCTCATCTCCGACCTTTGGCTTTCCTCACCTCCATAACTACTCAGCATTCTTACATTCGTTTTTCCCTCCTTCTTCATCCCGCATCTTACCAACATGTCTTCCCGTCTTCCTCTCTTCACGCGCGGCATCGCAGACTCGCAATCTCAGGAGAACGATCCCAGCTCTCCCGCCGAACAGCGCGACGATGCCAAGCGAAACTTCCTAAAGACGATGCGAGCACTGCCCACTCAGCATTATTGGAACGTCTACTTCGACCGACAGGCCAAGGAGGGGGAAAGCGGTGATCAGTATCACTCTGGGCTGGAGCAGCTCGGTACCCAGATCGAGTCGGTGCAGGACTTTTGGCGCTATGCCAACAATACTCCTGTCGGAAATATTGGTGTTCGAGAGTCTTTGTATCTTTTCAAGTCAGGCTTCCGCCCTGTCTGGGAGGACCGACGCAATATTCTGGGTGGAAGTTGGACATTCCGCTTCCCTAAGAGCATAGGTCCTGATGTGTGGACTCGTGTTCAGCTCCTCGCTATTGGCGAGAAACTCCAAAGTGTTCTCGACGACGGTACAAACTCTGACCACAATGGACGCACTTGTGCTAACTTCTATTCAGACGACCAGCTTTGCGGTGTTGGTCTCTCCGTCCGCTTCAACTCCCACCTCATCACCGTATGGCACCGCGACGCCTCCAAAAAGAACTCGATCGACAACATCGTCAAGTGCATCATGGAGGAGCTCCCTCCCGAGATGCAACCCAAGCCTGACGCATACTACTATAAACGCCACTCAGACCACGCTGGCTTCAACCCTCCCCCGGAGCTCAAGGTCGTACTCGACTCCCGCCGACAGGAAGAGGAGAAGCTCGCTGCCGCTGCAGCCAAGGGTGGTGACGCCAAGCCAGCGGTGACGGTCGAGTCTCCGCAATGATTTTCACGAAAGTTACGACGTTTGGTTTTGCGCTGCTATATAGTTCAGATTCATTTCAGGTAGTTGGGTTGACATAGTGTGTGCTTGTTAGCTCACGTATCCCGTCCCGTCCCGTCGCTGTCACCTATGGGGCATGCATGCATCTGATAAGGCGTTTCAGAATTAGGTGTGATTATACATATGTATTGGCCAGGACCGTTGATCCTGAAGAACCTAGCGCTTTTAAGATTGTGTAACTAGATTTGGAAACAGTGAATGCGTAGAGCTGCTCCTCAACTGCTGATATAGACACTGAATGTCTAATGCCTCCGTTTATGAAATCATCAAGGTCCCTCCAAACAAGCCTCGACTCAGTAATGCGCACTATACTATAATAATTATCATGTAAGTTGGTCTGCAAGCGAAAATGCGTGATTAGCAGTCAACGTCTTGTCCCTCGTGTTGGGATTATTACCTCTCTTTCAATGCAGCATTGCAACTCTTGTATCGATTCCGCTTCACCTCATGGTATTAACTCCCCCAAGTCGTACAAGAGGGGTTTCGTTTGTTCGTAAATCGTAACATGGTGGCTCCTCCTGGAAGCTGGAGAATCACCTCCAGACACCAGCACTCTTCATGACTCCATCAAACTCCTCAACGCCCACTCCCCTAGCAACACCTACGCCGCCGTTCGCCTCGAGAATCATATCCTTGAGTAGTTCCTCATCGACATCCTCTTTGAGCACAGCAGCGACACGCCGCAGGTGTGCAAGGGTAATAGGTCCATCCTGACCATTTGTGAATAGTCGAAAAGCTTCCTCGACTTCTGCACGATGGGCATCCGAGTCGTGCTCTCTTGTATGGAATTTGAGGGCGCAGATTGCGAAGAAAGGTTCAAATGTCGCGTATCCGTCGTTTTCTGGATCCAGGATTGATATGAATTCTTTGAGCTCTGCGTGAGAAGAGGGCGGAACACCAAGGGCTCTAATTAAACAAGCATATGTCAGCCAAGGACGCAAAGGCATCCTCACATGGTTACTTACATGAGTGCAGACTTAACGTCGTCAATAGGCAAGACCCCATGCTTCTCGCCGTCCATTGGCTCTGCAAAGAGACTGAATGCCTCGCGGATCTCACCCTCTTCTTGCGCAGTCACATTATGCTCCTTTGCAAGTTTGGATTGTCGCGTCTTGGGTGCGGCAACTGCGCTGGTCGCGGGAGCCTTGCGCTTTGGAGGCTAAAGAATTCTGTTAGACCTTGTCTTGACTGATATAAGGTCAGATTATGCATTACCATTTGCGCTTGCGAAGAAGGGACAACAAGCGCGATGATTGATGTCACGATAGGTGCTTTGTGGTGACGATAGTGGATTTGGCGCTCGCGACGGACAGTGCACCAGCACCGTCTTGAGTCTCTATTCAGACTGTACGGGCCCTTCTCTCAATGAGTTTTAATAAATTTTTCTCCACAGACCCAAACCATGCCCTTTAACAATCTATCTCAACATTTCCACAGTCTTTCTGGACTGATTTCACAATGCACTCGCGCTCTCTTGGAGAATAATCACCGCGAAGTACTCTACGGTTTGTTTACTTGTGCCTGCTATTCCGCTACCATCTATACTCGGATCTCGACGCCGACAGCTCTTCTCGATATCGTGACATTCCCTCAATATTCGCTTCTAAAAATGCTAGAGCTTGCCGCTTTGAAATCACTACAGCGAGCAAGTGTGGACAGTGAAGCAAAATTAAAACAAGCCTCGTCGGACAACTTCAAACCGACGTGGTTCCAGCGGGTAGCAAGCGATGCCATGTCTTTGAAGACAGGCACCTAGCGATCCATGGAGACACAATTTGTAGTACTTAGTTTTCAATAAAGTCAATTATTCACTCAGAATACTCGCTCGCCCTATGCAACTCATCTTCGCCCATATGCTTCCTTTCTCCTGGGCCCTGGCCAATCTGTTATCTGCCATCTATATCTTGGCCTCTGGCTCTCTTTAGACTGGTCAGCCTTGAAAGGATAGAGGATCATGAGGAAGTGCTACTACTTACTCACTTGAAGTTGTTCTTCATTTCGCGTAACTTGGCCATTACTGCCACAGGCTCCGTCTCGCCTGTTTGCTTCTGAATCTCGGGATCCTGTGATGGTTAGCTTGGTATCCTGACATGTTTAAGAACTTTGACGAACCTCGACCCTCATAAAGACGTTGTGTTCCTATGCAAAGTCAGCCGTTTCGTATCGAAACAAGTCGTGCATTGGAGCTACCTTTTCGTCTCCGATGGTAAACTTGCCAGTGGTGACCTTATTGTTCTCGGCGAAGGAGTGCAGCTTCTGTACAGCATCGCGCTGAGAAACAGATGCGGCAAACTTGACATTGGCCTTGGTATACTCATGTCCCGGCTATCATAATATGAGCATCGACGTACTTTTGTGTTGGCTTAGAACTTACATAAACCACAGTGTCATCAGGCAACGCCGCAAGACGCTTGTTCAAAGCCTCGTGCATCTCCTCCGCATTGCCCTCGAAAAATCTTCCACATCCTGTCCATTATCAGCACAGCCTCAAAACATCCTTGTGCACATTTGAGGTTTACTCAAACTTACCGCCAATGAAAAGGGTATCACCCGTAAAAACAGCTTTGTCCTTTCCGTCTTGCACAAAGAAGCAGATGCTGTCCTGAGTGTGGCAAGGTGTGTGCACACCCTTGAAGGTGATGTCGCCTAGCTTGAAAGTCTCGCCGTGACCTGGTGTCTTCGTAACACCATCGCAGTCTTTGCCGCCGATAATGTCTATCTTGGGGTTGTCCAGCTCAGCAAGCTTGTGGGTGTCAACAAGTTTTCATGAAGCATGATTCTGGGGGGTTTTACCAGCTTCTTGTTGCCTCCTGCATGATCCCAATGGCAGCAAGGAGATCAGTCTAGGTCGGGAGAAATTGGCAGTTAATGATACTTACTGATGGGTGTTGACAATGGCTGTCAAGTTGATCTTCCCCTCCTTGATAGCCTCCTTTAGGATAGGCGCAACCCTGCAATATACATCAGCGGCTTCTCAGATATTTTCAGGGTGGTTACTATGTACTCGGGAGGGTTTGCGGGATCAACGATGATGGCGTCCTTGGACTTATCGTCAACTACCAGGTAAGCGTAGTTGTTGGAGCTTCCCTCCCCTATTGAAATCAGTTTCGAGGTCCTCGACTTCAAAGGGGATTCTTTGGACACTTGACATACACATGGGGATTGACTGAATATGCATGGCGCGGGTAGCAACGAGCTACATCATCTCAGCTGGGCACACCTTTGGAGTTGAACAATTGACTCACAGCACTAGATAGAAATCCAATTTTCTGTCTGAGGAATGGCCGACTTGTAGCAATTCTATACATAAGTAGGTCTGTGTAAATGTCAATGCCGGTTGAAGGCGGATGCGCTGTGACAGAACAAGATCGAATGAGACGTGAGGCTTTGTCATCCAAGCGAGGCATCATGGCTCCAGCATCATGACGTTTGCCGATGCGGGCGACTGCACGTGATATATCCGGGTCCAATTCCAACATTCACCCATATTTTGCCTCTGCGGAATGATGATTTATACATCCAGTCAATAAGGGGTATCTAATAGAAAGATCGGACGCTCGTTCTAAACAATGCCAATAGGTTTAGGCTTCCATGTGCCTTTGAACTGTGACCATCCAAAGTCATCTTGCTCATCAGCTTCGCAGGTGTCAGGCTCTGTATCTTTCATCGTCGTATCGGCGGTACCAGATTTTGACGGCTTCTTATCTTCCTCAGACTCTCGTAGCCTCTGCATCAATTCTGCGCACTTCAAAAATGCTTGGTTGCCTGGCAAACTGCCCTTGACCTCTTGAACTGTCTTGAGAACGCGCTCAGGAGGCCATCGCTCGAACTCCTGGAACAGGGCTGCCAGCTTCGATTCATCTCCCTCACTGAGATACCGTAGTACTGCCTTGCGACATGTGTCGCTATTGTCCTCGCCCAGCTGCTTCCAGTAATACTCCCAAATCCACAATAAGGCCTTCTTAGCCACTGTGCGCAACTTTGCCAATGAAGGCAGCTGTTCGTGCGTTGACTGATGGCGAAGCTCAACAAATGTAGCGGGCAACCCAATGGTCTTTGCAATAGAGTACATGCTCTGTTTGCGCTGTTTGTCCTGATGGCCATCAAGAAGACCAGTAACGAACCTTGTGCTTCATCAGCTCCATCGTACAGCAATGGGTCTCGGCTGGCAGAACTTACCTGCTAAAGGCAGCTGAATATGCTGCTCTGATTGCGTACGCCGACGAAGCTGCATTTTCTCCAGCGGCTGCCTCTTTATCACTTAGCATCGCCGCCATCAACAGTGCTGTTGACTCGACCATGTGAGGGCAGTTTCCTCGCTGCATCCACATCGACACGCGCGCAACCGCTTTGTGCTGCCTCTTTTGTGTTTCCTGATCGTCCAAGATCCGTTGGTTTTGTATGTCAACACTGCCTTCAGAATGACTTGATTGCCCCTTGGCCTCTATGGCGTTGGTGTCGATGCCTGTGTACATCTGCTCGCGAACGAGCAAGAGTTCGTAACGGTCGCGCCATGGCGTAAAGACGTATTGTACCATGTTTTTGGTCTCTACGATAATATATTTTTCTCCGGAGTATTTGATACTTAGCAGCATCTACTCGCCTGTCCGGAGGAAACAGCGGCGCGTGTTTTTATTTCTGTCCTGTTTTTTTCGTTTGTCGTGCAGGATTTTTGTTCGGATGATAATTTTTCTGTAACAAATGATGGACATCTATCGCCTCAACAGGATGTGTTATTCTTGCCAACAGTATCACGTTTTAATGCCCTGTGAGTTTATTCTGCAACCTATTATATCTCACGGGTTTTCAATATTACAATCGTGATTTTCTTTTAATTTCTTACCCCCCAACACCTACGTATTTCAACGCACAGCGTCGTAGATAAATGTCATCGAGTAAAGCACAATACTAAAGTCCAAGGCTGGTACAGGGTAAGACACCCAAGTAAAGTGAGACAACTCAAAGCGCCTCAACCTAAAAACACTTTCCCTGTAGTAGGTATTCAATAGATGATTTCTTGAAAAGTATGTCTACTAGGTACTGTAGATTTTAGAGGCTTTAATGATGTGATTATGATTTCGGATAGTAGAGGTCGAGAATGGAAGTTCGGCGAGAGCGTATAATAGCGCCTTGCCAATCTATCAGCACGGTATAAATCTAGCGGCTATAACTATTACCATCCCACCTCGAATAGGGACCTCCTCCCTGCGCCTTGGGCAGGTTGAGCAATTTTTCAGGTCAGGAGGTGGAGCAGAGCTCCTGGTTGAGTCTCATTCAGAGCATGCTAGTCATGTCTCCCCAGAATGCATGAGTTCGTATGACTCCTAGTTCTATCTACGGAGCTTCCGAGCCGCAAAGAGTTCTAAGAAGTTGACGAGGTTAACACTTCCTTTGCTGAGTTAGATTGAGTTACCGATCAAAGGGGCGCAAGAAAACCCGGGACTTTATCTAAAGTGATAAAAAGACTTGGGTAAGTTTAGTATACTTTTTGTGGAGCTTTAGACCAGTTTATTCTGGCACCTCGTTTAATCTCAGAGGTTTTATCCGCATATTTCCCCCAAAGGCCGATTAATCTTACGGTGGCGCTAGCCACTTTTTATTCTTCAGCCACAACCGTCCCTGAGCAAATACGTAATGCCGTAAAAAAAGAAAATCGGAAAGAGGGGGGTCGTGCACATGCCACGCAGGGCTGGCTCAGAGTGGGGAGGGGGGCGTCAAATCTGGGACTTGACCAATTGAATATGCTGAGTCAAGTTCGAAAGCACGGACCTTCGATATGCCACATGCTGTACAGGGTTCAGCACAGTTAATCAACGTTGGCAAGAGACGCGGCTCTTTTTGGGTCCACCTCATTCATACCGCCTCTTTTTGCCTACCTAATAAGCTACCGACCTACCTTAGGTATCTCCAACACTGTGGTGACTGATGGATTTTGCTGTTGCATGATAGGCCATGGCCCAAGTTATTATTGTTAGGCCATAATACGTGACACATTGTCAAGTCACTTTATTCTCTCTCTCAATATATTGATTGTATATTTCTTCGTTGGATAACTATCGGGCGGCTGCCTGAGCCTTACTTGTATCTCCTAGTTTTGTGCTCTTTGCACGGGGTATCCATAGCCAGCCGGACTCTATATATGTAGTAAATTCACACGCTTGCATCCATGTTCCTTATCCTGAGATCCGGGTGCACCGACCTAACCACCTTGTAGTTTCCCATGTCCCAAAGAAGCAAAAGCCGGCTTTTCCTGCCTACCAGTGTACACCATAGTGTTACAAAAAATCATGTCATTATTCATGTATGCCGTTACAAGTTTCGAGATGCAGCGGGATCACTGCTCATCGTCCTCCTCCTCTTCGTCGTCTTCATCTTCATCCTCTTCGTCAGATTTGGGAGGTTCCCATGTCTCTTCAAGCTTAAGACCCTTGCCTTGAGGCTCATGGGCCCTGAATGATGACCCAAGTAAAGATGATACAGTAGATCGATAGTTGTTGAGCTGAGGATCCTCGTTGTACTTCTCCGGAGTGTCGTACAGCCCCATTCCAACCAGGATCTCGCCGTCTTCTTCTGCGGCATCTTCAAGAGCCTGATAGTGAGGATCCTCTGATACTGCTGGTTGAGACAGTTGGGTTTGTGGGAGAGTCTCAGGGGTAGGGGGTGTGGTGGAGCCAATGCCGTGCATGATAAAGGTATTCCAGTCCCATCCATTGCTATCAGTAGTCTCGGCGGGCGCAGCAATGACAGGCAGTTGACGACCCGGCAAGACCATAGAAGCGGCGGGGGAGTGATGCGACATGTTCGTTCCGTGGTAAGAATTGTAGGTCATGTTGTCGGTAGATTGATATGGGAGAGGCAGATGGGAGAAAGCCAGCGGGGATGTACCGCATGAAGTTGAATCCATCATTGGGGAATAATGAGCATAGTTGCCGTGCAAGTCTTGGTGGTCGGAAGGCAATTGGCTTGTAGTCAAGGCATACGCGGGTTGTTGCGCCTGGACATAGGGCTGTTGGCCATATGAGCTCGGATGCCAACTCACGGGACGTGATGACCGTGGGGCGAGTTGCTGGGACTCAACGTCACAAAATGTTGATAGCTGTTCCATGATCTGCTGTTGTCGACGTTGGGAGTTGCCGTCATTCATGAGAGTCTTGCGGCGAGCCATGAAACCAGACGAGCGAGGGCTGTTGTTGGCGCTTGAAGGCTTGGTCACCCTCATGGCACCACCAGACCGTTGTCCACTGGACCCTCGTGAGAACCTTCTTGAAGCTTGCGAGCATGCCATTTGTTGTGTGTGGTCGTCCAGCATTGTGTCGTAAGGATATGTGATGGGCAAGGAGCCTGCTGGCTGCACACCGAAGAGTGGGTGCATCATCTTGAATTGTATCGAGTAAGTAATATGATGGAAAGTTGAGATATATCGAGACAAGTTGCCAACACGACAGCTGATATTGGAGTAGTTATCGTGCTCAATACAAATTAACTTTTCAGTTGGAAGTAATGATGGTAGATCCGAAGAACTGAGAAGGGCTCAGCTTGAATATGTATCGTGAAATGGTGGTACCAGCTCCAAAGGGGTTCGAGGGGGGTTAACGAAACATGGGGCAATCGATGGCTTGAAAGATAAATCGAGCCTAGCAGCTTTGAACGAGATCAACTCTCCAAGGATCTGGGTGTGGATTAGGAGGGACCAAGCAATAAAGAAGCATGGGCGATTTAGTAGCGACACGATGGCTGTAAACCGTAGAATTTAGAACAGCCGTCCAATCAGAATCTGGCCCATGGGGTACTTGGCTCGGTTTCTCATCACATTTCACCCTCACTTCACGTTCCTGTGCTGGGATTATCAATTTCTGGCATGGCAGCTGGGGTGGTGGGCTGCGTCATACGGGCCGGCTGGGGGTGTATCAACGGGCGGAGCCAGCAAGCAGTGAGAAAAGGCGGGCGGGAAGTAGTGCCGGAGAGAGAATCAGGCTGCTGGTCTGGGGATTGAGACGACGTTTGCGGCATGGAGTCAAGGGTTATCTTGCGTGAGGGCGTGTCGACTGGTACAGAGTAGGATCAGTGCGGTTCACGCCGATTTGGTAGGCATACGCTAATTTTGGCGTGGTACCGTCGTACCGACAGGGCGAACAAGGAGGAAACAGGTGTGATGGTGATGGGGCCTCCCGCCGCTATGATTGCGTTGCAGTCCTACTAGAGCGGCGTCTCTAGAAGAAGTGGACATCCTCGGGTCGTCTGGTCTCAAGGCAGGCTAGGCAAGTCACCCCTGCCGCTAGGGATGCAGCTCACATGGAGTAGTGGGGAGAAGGGATGGAGAAGAATTCGGCCCACGGGCTGGAGTCGTAATAAAGCACAAAGAGCAAGGTCGTCAGCCAGTCTAGCCGCAGCATCCGCTTGGGACTCAGCGAGAGTAGGGGGTTAGGGTATTGCTGAAAGGGTGCACCAAGCGCTGCACTAACCGGCGCCACAATGCATGCATTTGTTGGGCCTGAGATGGGCTGGGGGACCACTACTGTAGGAAGCGCCGCGCCCAGGCCAAAGGATGGAACATTTCCCTACTGGGTGAAAGTGCCACTCCGGAAGGGTCTTGAATCTCATCCAAGCGGGATGCTCATCACTGCTTTCGTGGTTTGGCATGCTTTGCTCAGGGTACTGCAGACACCCCTGCTGTAGCACATGTAATTCCCAGTTCTCGGCTCTACGCTGAGGTATTGCAACTCGCAAAGAGGGTGAGATGTGGGAAGGGCGTTCTCCTAGGAGAAACAATCATATCTGATCGACAGGTGCTTGATGATGTTTGCAATGGGTTTGAGATCCGCCTATCGTCACCGCCGAGGAAGACACCGGTAATAACGGTTTGTTGTACCCGCTTCTTTGTACATGCTCTTGCGTACCATGATCCGTTTATTCTTGGGACTATTGAATGCTTGTCTAGTGAGGAACAGCATCATTGGCGATTTCCCGAGGATGGACGGAATAATGTGCTAGCAAGTGATAAATGCTCTGTGCAAGATTTCGATGAATGGGTGGATAGGTAGCTTGATGGGCTGGCACCGAGTTTCCCTGAGGCCTGGAATGGCTATCACCGTGAAAGTTTAATCCACAAGACGATGTATTGGCAAGGGCTTGATGGCGCAGCATAACCCCATCAAAGTCCCATCACAGACGGTTGGTGTTGCGCTGTCTGGGCTGTATGATAGCTCCAATGTCGATGAGAAATTCAAACGTACCATTTCAGATATTAGGATGTGGGACCACATCCGCACTCTAGTACCCTAACAAGAGTCGGAATGGTGCTTCTCCTGGTAGCAAAACCTGTGGGCGGGTACCCGGCGTTGCATTATGCACATGGTACTCCGACTGTGCAGGAGAGCCAGGTAAGTCACCACTGTGAGTGCTTTTCTGGGCGTGTGATAGACTAGATGAGGAAGCTAGACATGTTATGGTGAGTGATGTGCCTGTACTGTTGCCGTTGACGGGAACCCTTGGTGGCAAGAATATCTCAGTGGACGCGGACAGTTACCGTCTTGCAATTTTGCTCCGTATGACCAGGCACAGGGAGCGGCAATGCAGTTTGGCCTCCATGGAGCGAGACCTCAGACAAAGACTAATGCGTTAGCAGAAATATCAATCTACCTTAGGTCGTCATAGAGAGGTATTGATGGAGAGGGAGCGCCGGGCAGTCGGCCCAGATCAATGAGGCATTGACTCAAAGCATGAACGAATGGCGGCGCAGGGCCGCCTGACTCTCCAGGCATGTACCACCCAACACCCAAAACCTGAGGTAATTACCTTTCATGGTTGCTTGGATCGGTATCTCAGGTAAGGCAGCTAGGGTAGGCACGTTCCAGCAACGCCCGATGGCCTGAGCGCTGACATCCAATCCCTCCTGCCTATTACCTGCCCCGGTCGATTGTCCAGTCACAGATGTGGAGGGCCCTTGGGCGGTAAAAATACACGAGACTGGCTGACACCAACCCTAGTCTCTTGTTTTCTTTCACCCTAGGCTAGACTGAAAGCGCAAGTCGTCCTGCTCCGCCTGAATACCTAAGATACCTACCGCAGCAGCTGACGCTTGAACTCTTCCCTCCCTGTTTGAAGTTATTAATGGCAAGTGCGGTAACCAGTCTAGCCAGTCATCTATCCACCTGCAAGCCCCAAGGGCTGTCAGTTGGTGACTCGCTCATCCTGACAGTTCAGACAGTACTCCGTACATATCATCCAAGCGCTGAATCAAGTTCGATTTACCACATACATGCTTTCCTCCACTCAGGGGGCTGTGGAAACAACGATACTTTCCAACCTTGGTAAACATTGGGATGCCAGACCGTGCTCCAGAATCCAATCTGCCTGCAGTACCACTTCATGGCTCCCTGTACTACGGAGTACGCCAGCGGCAATGCCAACACCAGCATGATTTGAATTCTGGCGGCTTTTTAGGCAAGCGGTTTGGTTTCTCTTCCTAGACCAGTGGATCTGCCTGCCACGTCGTCTACAAAGTGTACAAGTGGTTCATCTCAAAACACGAAACACGAGCAACCTTTACCTATCGATATGTGCTAGGTACGGAAGGTCTGATCTGATATATCAAGTGTCCATCTCAGGGATCAAGAAGACTCAAGATCACAGGGCCTAAAAGGAAACAATCAAATGTCTTCCTAAATTTATCTGAGTTGGCCAAAAAGACGGCCTGGCAACAGACAGAGGAGAGTGAACAGCAGCCTCTTACGATGATCCAATCTGGAGCAAATCTATAAACGCCCCTCGTTCATAATAAAGGTAATTATATTATGTTCCTAGTCCAATGAAAGATGCAACAATGGCTACACTGACGGTCTCGGCTTTTACTCCTTCTCTGTCACTTCCATTGTCTCATCTCATCGCCCCTCTACCTATGGGGGATATGCATGGCTCATCAAGCTCACACCGCAGTGAACCAGAGTTTTGCTGGCGCTTGGTAGCTAGGGATTCTTTGTTTACGAGATTATCCCCACCCTCAGAGTTCCATTGCGCTGACCATAACCACCAAATTGAGTGCCTGTGGAGCACAGCATACTGATGCCCCTCTCTCCTTTAGTCCTCGCCTGTTCGCCTTCTGAAGCTTGCATCTCTCCCTTGAAGATCTGGGCATACCTGTAAGTTGACTAGCCCCCTCTGGAAGGATCCAATTGTGCAGTAGAGGGATCAGCAGCCTGGGGCCATCAGTTTGGTGAGCCTGGCTGCCTGGCTAGCCTGGTGAGTTGGGCCTTGTTGTTTCTGAATTGCCCTGATCGGCCACTGATTCAGTCACCAAACGAGGGCTGGAACTGTGCGCCACCCCGAAAGTGTCCTGGTCCAAGATGAAAGCGTGCCGGCTCGATGGATCTTTCAACATCCTTTTTTATATATATATATTTTTTAACCTCAGGTAACCCTGGCTTGCCTGGCTCAATGTCCCGGTGAATCTACCGTACATACGAGAGTCGGGTGTGTGGTCAGAACAGCCAACGAGTCTATCGCCGGTGCATCTGAATGCGCTCTTTAGGTAGTGTACGAGTCGATCCATCTTGCGTGTAAATTACAACTATTCTCCGTAGCAGGAGAGCGCGTCGGCATCTGGGCAAACAATTGCGGTCAGATATATCCATACTTTACACAAAAGATACCGAAATTGGTCAACAAATCCGGATATTGTGACTTTCAAAAGATACTCTTACCGGTATTTGCTAGAGGTCAGTTGCTGTAAAATCTTTGCAGTGAATCTCGATGTTAGTTCGGAATCTTTATCAAGACAGCGCTTGTCCAAACATGAAGATTTACAATGTTTTGGATTAGGCCTTTTTTTCCCCCTGGTTCAGATGCCCTTGATCGATACGGTCTGTTCATGGCGTTAAGAGTAAGCGATGACTTTACTGCCCTGGGCTAGGGAATTCAGGTAATTGCCGTTCTTCGACTTCATGGTCTTATCGAGGCTTGGAGGTTTCAAGCTGGCTGGCAGCTGGGTTCCATGGGGTTGTACTGTACATGCATCCGAAGTTCTTTTGTGGGTCACATGTACAGGGAAAGGAAAGGATTTGAAGGATGTCCGTGTCTTGTCCTCGCGAATCACACTCTTTGGGCCGGATCACGCATTGATTGTCCTGCCCAGGCGTTTTATCTCACTCGGAACAGCAGGATAGCCATTAGCTTTCGACGCGGAACGCCGTCCGACAAGACATTGGTGCTGATCATCAATCTACAGGCTATAGCACTCATCGAACTTCTCCTTACGGTTCGTGCGTTACCTGAGTCACGGAAGCGCAGCCACCACCATGTGAGAGTCTTCTAATACGGTGCAGGTGCAGTACATACTTTCTGCATAAACTATCCCATCTCAGCACAGCGCAGTATCACTGGCCTTGGACGGTCTAGCCCCTGGCAAAGCACCACACCACACCATTCTTCTCAAACCCATGCCAGCATGCCTCATCGGCGGACGTATCCTGGCCGCTTGGGATCACATTTGCTATCGCGGCTGATGAGGACAATTTCAACATATGCGTCATCCAAATGCCCTTCACGTAACAAACAAATGGCGGTCGACCGCTACCATAGCCCTAGATTGGTGACCCTTTCCTACACACTAGAAACGGTGTTGCAACTGTAAGTTCCAAAGGCAACTTGTCAGCATTACACAAGTGATTCAATATCCCTGACACAATGTTAGGTCATGATTGCTTTCATGTCATCCCCGGTCCAATCTTCATTGTACATATGTATTGGGGATGCACTCACCACACATTCATCCAGTCAATTGTGAAGAATAACTGGAATCATACTCACCCTAGAGATCTGCTTTTGACCGTCCAATCAATCACCAGATGTGCTTCTCAGATGGATGGGGCCCAAACCAGTCTGCCCTGTTCGGCCTCAAATCAAAGATCATGCATCTAACCCATAATGTACTACGAGAGAGGCTGAAATTTTGTTTTTCTTTGTTTGACTTTCTCTTGCTACCATTGTACTAGACATACATCCCTGTAGCCGAACTCACCCCTCTCAGCAAATCTACACCAGTGGATACCCTTCCATAGCCGAGTCGCTAATTCGGTAGCCCGAACGCTAACTGTTCCTGCGATCAACAATGGATTCAATATTAGACAAGAAGACTCACTGGTCCCCTCGACACAATGCATCTACGTACAGTAACGTATTGAGGTCAGATGTCGTTCCATCCGAAGATCTTTGTTGTGACAAGAATACTTGGAGTCTTTTTCAACACTACTTAGCTGTGGAAAACGCGCAAGCTTTCTTTCACTTGCCCAACTCTTCATACTGAGTGGGCTATTGTCACGGAAGGCAAGCTCCAAAACAAGCCATCGAATATATACGAGTAACGATTGGCTTGCATCACCGAAACTCTCGGTTTTGATCAAAGTTGCCTGTGGCTTTCGAATCCACGCGATCTCGTTTACAGGACGTGCTGTCATTGAGAGCTGGCAACCCACACCCGCCACACTATGCCAACTCAAAACAGAGTGTGGATGCTCTGAAAAAAAAAAAAAAGAAAAAAGCAAGGGTGTGCAAGTGGAGGATTCAAGCCCGTTCATCAGGGATTCCTTAGCATGACACCTGGGTATCGCCAAGGAAGCGAAAAAGAATAATTCGCCAGAGCCACGGTCCAGTTGCCGAAGATCAACATGCTTGGCCAGGTTGGCCTGACCTTCTCTCTGCTTGCTGTGTATGTATGTACATATGTACAGACGATAGAGTAACATTCAACTGGATGTTTGCATGTTTACAGTACCGGTACAGTACAGTCCTCGTGGACTGAAGACCTACATTTCGGAAACGATAAACCAGCATGTGAGCATGTGCTCATAAGACCACGCAATCCATCAGAGCGTTCCACGCTTCAACATTCCTCAACATGTTGGACAGGACTGGCATCAATCACCGTCAACAGTCATAAGAAGGATGGGGATCGTTCCAGTATTAAGATCAGACCCTTACACTGGGATGCGCCGCCCTTACGCTAGACTATAAACATGCCCTCGGACCACTTTTAAAAACCGCTGCCATGGGTCTACCACAAACAACTTGAATGGAGGAGAACGGAGAGTCTGAGGCTAGGAACGAGCAGCCCCTGCACAAAAGTCTGACCTGTTTGGTATCATCTGTAATTATGTACGTATCCGTACTGGTACAGTTTGGTGCCGGGGGTAAATACTGGGCTTCCAAGGTCCAATCTCGTGTGCGTCGAGCCAATGAAGGGCCCGGGCTCGATTGACTCAAGAGGATTAAATAAGAGCCCTTGCATTCAATGAGAAACCTGCAACATACCGCTGTGCCTTGGCCTCCTGGACACCCGTGGTTCAACTTTCCCATCCCATCCATCCATGCATGCCATGTAAGTCAGCTGCCAGAAGGATTCGCTTGAGAGTGAGCCATTGACAGCCCGCCTCGGTCGCCTTGACTGAGCAACATCTCACACAGCATTAGTCCCCGGCGGCGGCATGCATGCGAGTTTGTGATCATGCAGGTGTCTTTATTAAGATGGGGACAGAATGATTGATTACCTTGATTACCTTGATTACCTTGATTACCTTGATTGCCTGTTCATGACTCTTTACTCCAATGTTGTATCGTTGCTGTATAACGCTTGCAACGAATTGTTTGGAACGCTGTGAAGCCCGTCTGCGATCCTAAGTGAACCTTTGATGCAGGCCGTGATGAGGAAGCAATATACCCACGACAACCGCCATCCAGTCACTTACAACAGTCCAAATGCAAAACATTGCAAATATGGTGGAGCTCTGCGGAGGTCGAGCGGAAGGGATATGGCTCGCGGTACGCCGTAAGATACGGCAATCAGTCTCGAGTTGGCCGGACCTGGTCTTGGGTCTTGTGGGTAGCTTGGCGGCGCAACCTTGGTTAGCCATGGTACCGAGAATGCATGAACAAGTCCGTTACTTATTTCGGTATATTTTACTACTAGAATTTGGGTGTCTTGATTGGATACTCCAAGAGACCAGCATCAGGCAGCCTTCGTCAGTTTCCTTCAATCCTGACTACCAGACCGGTTTCAATACTGTATGTATCGACGTGACCACCACCACCACCACGTAATCATGTCACCAATAGAGTGCCACCACTTTCTCTTGAATACATGCTTCTTAGCCTCTCAGTTCTGTAATCGAGTAAGGCGAGACTCAACGGTTTGTGCAGGAAGCTTGTCAGAATGATCCCTTAGATACTCGAGAACAGACAAGAGGCACTCTACTTCATTGCCGATCATAGATGAAAAGTAATTCAATGGTTATTCAACCCAACATTACTTACTGTCCGCCTGAGACTCAAAAAGATCTCCAGTCCCTAACACGGCATGGCATTCTCCCAAACATGTA
This sequence comes from Fusarium denticulatum, assembly GCA_013396175.1. Lineage (NCBI taxonomy): Eukaryota > Fungi > Ascomycota > Sordariomycetes > Hypocreales > Nectriaceae > Fusarium > Fusarium denticulatum. The sequence continues at coordinate 16,883 of JAAOAK010000302.1, read as the reverse complement.
CGTACATGCTTGTCTATAACGCCTGCGGCGTAGTGCTACCAGTAGGTATGTACAGTAATATGTATGTAGCATCTGACTATAGGGCCCGGAAGCCGGGGCGTCTCCAGCTGCCGCCCGCTCCTCCGTCCGAGAGCTCCATACCGATCGGGGATGCTCATGGCGGGTCAGAGCAGAGTTCAGCCAGGCCAACGGAAAGTTGCAAAGCCCTCTCCGACCATCAAGTCCGCATCACTCGGGCTTATTCGGGCGACACCCCCTAGAACTAATACGACACCACTCAATTGCCCATTATGGCTGCGACTGGGCATGTGTGGGGGCCCATGAGATTGGGTATACCCTCCACCGCGAAAAGACTCACATCCACAGCTCACCCCTTGTCTAGTGCTGGCGGAGAGGGTTTCTGGCTTCCATCAATGTGCAGGGGTTTTGAGACATGCTCAAAGCGGGCCGGCGTCATTCGCAAAGCAAAGCAAGCACTCGCACTCATAGTCACGGTCACGCACTCGTTTGTCTCGATGAGGTTTGATGGATCTGAAGCTTTTGTCATGCCGCGTATCCTATTTGATCGTGCAGCCCTTGAATCACATCCCCTTAACTTTGATGAGAGCCAGCCAATAGGCAACATGCCAGCTGCATACTTGAACGTACCTCCACCTTCCATAGGCTTTGTTGTGATAATAATCGACGACATACTCCGTATTGACTTCACTTTCTGGTATCAATGTCCTCAGCTCTCACTCATTGTCGAAAACATGCCCCACCAACAACAGTGGTACTTTGAGTGTGGACTGTTGTGGGTTTGGTGCTACAATTAGAATAGTTGTCCTACTCTCAAAGCTGCGTTGACCGTGGGCACATTAGACTTGCTCCTGTTTCCTTTCATCCTATTCTGTCGCGTCCTCCCGTCTCATCTGACACGTCTCACACCATGTCCCTGTCCCTGGTGCCATTGCTAAACAAGCCAGCTGCCCAAATAGCTACTGTAACAACTACGGCAAATCGTCTTGGGCCTGCGTCTCGGGGCTTTTGGGTACTTAGGCTCTGCACCGCATGACGACGCTGTCGAGCGGCTCGCAGCTCGCTTGCCCTTTAGAATCCTCCCTAGTGCATACTATGTAAGCATTAGCTGCAGACGGACGGTTGGCCGCCGCCCTGGCTCTGGTACCGTAGTCTGTGCTGCAACCATGCCTCCCTCGGGGCGTGCAAATTCTCAAAACTCCTCGTGCAGTGAGGGAGCAAAAATAAATAGTCGAAGGATCTGCTAAATTAGTCCTGGATCATTCTAAGTCTGTGTGAGTATTTATGTCCCCTGTACGATTAAGCTCTAAGGTTTTCCGGTATCCCACGACTAGCCACCTACATTAGCTAGCTATCGGTTTCGCTCAACCGTCTCAACAAAGCTTGGGAATTAAACATCCCTTGTGATATGATTCTCCAGAGCCGACTCTTGAAATTAGACTTGAGCATGCAGCAATCATTACAACACTTTCATGTTTTTCTATGACGGGCTTCATAGCTACAACCTCTCTTGATACGGGCTAGATCAGCTGGTAGATGGATAACTCAAGGATGTTCACTTCCATCTCGTTCTTGCACTATCTAGACAGTTTCTTCACACGAGCACCAAGACTAACGACGTGCTTCTAGACTAGGTAATCGTGGTCTCCATGCAGTAGCCCCGGCGCATCCGCGTGGTTCAAAGGTTGTGTCTTGCAGGCAGAGTAGCATCATCCTTGCCCTTCCTTGACCACCTAGCCAAGGACAACAAGACACCTGCTCATCCACTTGCATCACATCAGCACGCAGGACAGAGACTGGTCAGGTCCAGGTTGATACAGTAGGTAGTGTACCTACTACTCCGTACATACGCCTCCATGCCTGACTAACCAATCCGTGCCCTCACCAATGCACTACGGCGGTTGAAGATCAAAGCAACCCAATGTTTCTCTATTCCCCGTTTTCACCGCCTTTCTCCCCTGTTTCTAATTATCCCCCTTCCACTTCTCTCCTCCACTACCTGTCCCTTCCAGTTCTAGGCTCAACCGTCTCTCTTCTTCCCACTTAATCTCTCATCACCCGAATTGAGAGTATTATCAGCCGGTGTAAGCTATAGGCGACTCATGGTTCGCCCAGCTGCTCTGCTGTCTCTTGCCATTTCTTTCTCCGCTCATGAGCGGTTTAGTATTTTTTCTTCCCCTTGATATTCCGGCATCTGACCCTTGCACCGAAAGTCTATCAAGAGCTAAATGTGTGGATTGTCGTCAAGCAACCATAGTATTATCGGGATAAGACCGTCAGGCAGTCATGCCCATGGCTACCCGTAATCAGGTATTCATTCAGACGCCTCCAATCTCCGTTCCAAGTATGTCTCTTCCGAGTCCGTCGAACCCCTCCCGCTGCACTTTGAGCGTAGCCAGTCGAACGGCGAAACCCAGCTTCTGCCCCATGCTCCAGTCGTCAGGGTGACAGATCAGTCCGTACAGCATTCCGGCTATGAAAGTGTCCCCCGCTCCCACGGCACTATATCTCGAACAGTGGTCAGGTCCTGCAGTTTTACGCGGTTTGTACTAGGTTTGTTGCTGTGTTAGGTATTGTCAGGGCGGGACAACTCACTCGAGCACAGAAATGTCTCGCCCTGGTTTATCCAGTGCAGGGCAGTGAATACTCTCGCCTGTCGATCGAGACAGCCCAGCTGCTCCATCTTCACCCCACGTACACAGTGCCAGTGACCTATGCAGCCTCTTGTCAGCAAGGGCAATACAGTCAAAGCAGAAGCCTGATATCCTTCCATGAAACGTACGCCTTTTGATGCCCTTCAGCTCTCAAGCATTGTTCCGGAGTCTTGTATCCTCGACTCTATCCCCCTTGTTAGGTCACTACAATTGTAACGGCCGATATCCATGAGTCCATTCTCACCTCAGCCCAACTTCGCGAATAGAAGACAACATCCACTACTGCCGCCAGCTCAGGGAGGCCCTCTCTACCAGGCTTCTCAATTTCGACACTGATTGTCGCTTTTGGTAAAACGTTACGCAGGAGACGGATACAGCTCTGTATGGTATTCGGGATTCGGCCCTGTTGTTCCATCATCAGCCTAGGATTACCGGGCAGAGGATACCACGTCTGCACCCAACCTCAAAGTGCCACCATGTCTCCTGGTCTGGGTTGAAGCCTCGCGCGATGTTGCCAAACTCGTCTTCGGTCATTTCTAATAAGTCATTGTAGTTGACAAGCGTGCGACTACCTGATGCCTCGCTACGCATGATGTAACTGCTTGCCGCCTCCGTGCTCTCCTCGCGATAAACGCAGTGGCTGAAGTCAATGTTCGACTGCGCACCGAACGATGATATAACACGCTGTGTTGCGGACGATGCTGCAGCAGGAAGGGGTGATACTAGATGCAGCTGGAGGGTGTCGTGCTCGGAGAGTAATTGTTCTAAGACCTGAAGAGAGTTGGGACAGTTGCCTCCACGTCGGATATTGAGACTGGTGGCACGTAACTTGGAGTCTTCGGATGGGAAAAAGGGAACACTGGAGGTGGGTTAGCAAATGCCATGCGTACGCAGTAGAGGTGACGTTCGTGAGGATCGTATCCAGGTAACAAGCCCCTACGGCAATGAGATGCTTCATGATGTCCAGTGCCGTGCTTGTTGCAACATAAACTGGGAAAGCAATGCCGACCACCTAACTTGCGTCGACTTACGCGTGAGACGGACTCTATCACTTGACGTTGGCGTTATGTTGTATATCCCTTTATTAGTGCCGATGATGTGAGTAGTTCCAACGAGTTCCGACGTACGTAGGGGAGGGGTCCGCTTCAGGTTGGGAGTTCCACATATATTTCGTCACTCGTACATAGTATGCGTGTTGTCTCTGGTAGAAGAGTTACCCGTCGAGAGTTACAAACTCCTAACATTAAGACAATATACTAAAATACTGGTCTAAAGACCTCCTGAGATAATTAAACTTGCCTCAATATTTTCCTTTACTTACGGTAGAGGTCTTGCGTTTTCTTGCCTACCCTAAACCTATTGTATAGTATGGCCCAGCACTACCGTCCGCTTAGATATGGGTGAACTGTCCGAGAACCTCAACTTGTGAGGCTGTATTTTCAACAGTAACATCGCCCTGCGCATGTGTTCCTCGTTTGAGCAATGCCGTCAAACCCGTCGTATCGTCTGCTCATAGACGATCAAGTTGAGCCCCGATTTTGGAGAGAGCAAGGGAGTGACACTAGCTAGAGAGGCCAGAAGGCGAACAATAGGCGCAGGACAAGAGTGCAGGTAACCGGTCTCGCTCCCGAATTGATGGAACGACTTCGAGGGGATACAGCCACGGAGCATCCATGAAGCTCTCTAGGACGATAGTTATCATTATGGCATTATGGCATTATTCGCAGTTTAGGTTTACTAGATTATTTCATGTAGAATCCCTTTTCTATTTTCTCTGTATTACTTAGCTCTAAGTGATATTTTATAGCTTATATCATATAAACTGCAGCCTAAATCTTAAACTCAAACCATTAATAGTTGAGTTGCTTGTTGAGACAAGTTGAGAAAGTTAAGTTGGAAGATATGATCGAGATATCATGAATATGGACATGATTCTAGTTCGTGATGAAAGAAGGTATACGTTGGGTCACATAATACACAGCTTTGAGTCAGTAGTAGCCCATGGGACTCATGTAGTTGTCGAACCTCATCCGTTAGGTGTATGTAGAATAGCAGCTGAAGGCGTACGCAAGGAGGATGATACTGTTATACCAAGCCAAAACCAGGGAACCATTCGTAAGAAAACGTTTTCCATGATGCATATTATGACAGTCAGCTTGGCTCCGGCGAAGTAATAGCCGATGCTGCGCCCGCTCGCGTTACCCGTTCCAATCCTATTCCAGGAGGACGTACGTTGGCGGCCAATCCACCAGAGGCCGACTGTTTGGAACGTCGGGTGCCGTTTGACGCCCCCCAAGACATTGACGTCCTACTTCACAGGTCCGGATCCCGGTATACTCTGGGGTCCAGGGAGCCAACCTCCGTAGCACCTGGTCTCTGGCCTTCGCTAGTCACGGCCCTCGTTATCACAAGACTACCTTATATCGCTTCGATGATCAACCATATGGTATAGCACAAGCTTCTAGGCTGTATCATGAATAGGTACTTTATTATACTTCCTGTTACTATCCTCGTAAAGAGGAAGGAGATAGAGGAGAACGACGAGAGGCTGAGTGCCAACGACAAGGATGATAAGCTCGGCCGATAAAGTGACACTTGTACGGTTCTTGCCATCGCAGAAACGAGGGGGCGAAGGACGACGAACCGGCCATTTTCATTTCAAATATATACACACACACGCACATATACATATAGATGGGAGGGTAGCGGGGCCTTGTAAACTGAGAGACTGCGATCTCCAACCAGGTGGCGATGTTTGTAGTATTGAGCGTCCGGAGCATGTGATGAAGGCAAAATCGAGCTGGCAAGTCGAACACATACCTTGAGGAGCAAAGGTTGCTAGACACTTAAGTAGGTGGCCGTTGCTTGTTGCTCGTTGCTGCAATTGTTGTGATTTATCTGTTGTCTTGTCAAACCCGAGCCAGTTTCCTTGGAGTAGAAATGATAGCTAGCAGTTATACTGTCAATGTCGATCGAATGTTGGTTGATTTGTTTTTTCGTCGTCTGATATGCATGCAGAACCTCAAAAATAATCAGACGGCATGTTCATGGGATGTACTTAAGCACCTCAGGCCACTCACGGTGGTGATTCTTGACTTACGTGCCTATGTAATATGCCATACTGTTCGGCAACACTGCACATCTCTCTCACTGGTTCGGCTGGTTATTGAACATGACCACGAATGGAAGCGATAAGGGAAACCTATCTTCTAGGGAACGTGGCTGGCGCATACAAGGCACTCTCATGTTGATCATTATGGAGATCACCTCCAAACATTCGTTCCTATCATTGTGGTGCGCAAGTGTTCCTATATACATTGACTCTAGAAGCTCGCATACCATTTGACATAGTATAGTCCTTAATGTCAATAATATGAAGTACTTAATACACTTGTCAGCATAAATTCATCGTTGTGATTCACTCGGCCGCCTCATTCGGCTGCACATGAAGCATCTAATGCGGAAAACAAGAAGTATCTACGTGGGTGAACTGAACGTCGAATGTGTTAAGGTTTGTCGGCCATAACTGAGAAGTCTTACCTGTAGGGACTGGTGAGTGACTAGTCTGCTGTTGCTGATCCAGGAAGGGGATCGGAGTCTCGTTTGCCATGTTGGCAGAATCCAGGAGACCCTTTCGTTCGCATGGTGGCATAAGCCCCCTATAAGCCAGAAATAATTAAGAGGCAACCCATCTTCTTGCGTTTATTCGTTTGATATTTTGCTCCCCGAGATTTGGCAGTTAGTGCGTTCATCTTGTCTTGGTATAAGTTTCCAGTTATATCTGAAGTGTCAGTCTAGGTCGACTGTTCGTATAAATTAGTGACGCGGTGGCCGTAGTTGGTCTGCATCTAATTGAAAGTGACGGACTTTTCCTGTTGGAATGGCAATGGCGCTGGTGTTGTTACCGTTGTTATGTGTAGCCTAGACGGGACTACACTAAGTTGTCGCTGAGTTCACATGACCGATCTTGGAGCCCCGGATGCGTTACAACTCGTGGTTGAGTGTGTGGAATCACCCGATTTCGTTCAACTATCTCTAAGTTCCCTGTACTTAAAGACTCTTAGAGTCTCGTCACAGCCGCTTCGCTTTGTCCGATTCCCTTCTTCTTTGTCTGCTCAAGGTCGAGACCACAGTGCTCTATGGTATTTGGAGCGCCCTGTGAGCTGGATCAGATAGTCGACAAGAATTCCTAAGACTTAACTTCAACTTCGAAGGTCATTTAATTGTCAATGGCATCTTGAAGCTGTTCAATCGACTGGCACTTAGTGCTAGACTTTGAGATCTTCCAGCACTATTTGGGCAGTTAGTGATGTGCATGTGTATATCCGTTATGCCATCAGATTAGATACGGTATTTTTCTACACTGGTACTGTTTGTGATGCTTTGATACTAGGACACCAAGTGTTAGCAGACAACAAGATCTTTGCAATCAATAGCAGCCACAAGGCAAGGATAGTTGGTGCTTGAACCTAGTAGACTAATAAAAATACACATACTAATCGACGTTACTGTATCTAGATTCCCAATGTTAGTAAAGGGGATGGCATGAACTGCCTATTGAGATTGGGTTTCAGGTTATGTGTAGGTTGCAACAAGACTCGCGAATTTGGGTTTGTCCTTTTACCCGGATATAGGATGTCAGAACATGAATAATAACACGTAGAAACGATCATAGATTTGAGTATAATATCTCTTTAAGCTATAATATGACTAAATCTTGAATATATGCTAACATCGTGAGACATTGCAAACTTCGTTCCTCTCAACATTGCTCACTTTTGAGCAGAGTAACCCTCGGACTTGGCAGAGTGTTTTGTCTCGTCCATCTTATCAGAAGCAGCATCTTTGGCCGCGGAAGCACTGAAGAAAAGAAGAGTTAGATAATTCAGAATAGTTCGAGGATCGTGTGTGTTGGATTGTAGGGTCATGTATGCTCGAGGATCGTGTGTTAACGTACCGAGTGCCAATGCCAGCGTTTGAATCCTTGGCAACCTTTAAATCGATTAGTCATCCGTTCCGAATAAAAGTAAGCGTTTCCCTGGACTGACCTCCTTGTTAGCCTCCTTGCTGGTGCCAGAGAGACCCTCCTGGACCTTGATAGATGTTAGCAGTGAAATTTAGAAGCATGGCGGGATCTCAGAGCATTCTTACCTTCTCAGTAGCTTGGTTGACAGTGTTCTTGATGGAGTCCATTGTGGATTGAGTTGATTATTCTTGCAAAAAACTTAAGTTGGTGAATGCTGAGGTTGATGATTTGTTGAGGTTGTGTGTGATGATGAGGAGAGGGAATGGACTGAATTAAGGAGGAATGGGGGTTTATATAGATTGATTCACTGTTCTCGTTTCAACTTGTAAGTAAACCGTCGTCATCGAGTGTTTGACCACTTGTTTAGCGTTCACGGTTTGGTATGCCTGCCCCCATTGCTCCCCTCCTGTCCAGTTATCATGGGCTATCATGTGAAGGGAAAAAGTGTCGTCATTGACTGGCTTCTGCATAGGAGTCCTACGTTGCCTAGACGGCTTGATACGTTACTGTTATTGATAAGTGGGAAGCAATCGGTCGTACCCCAGTAATGCTCTGGCTTACTCGACCACTTGAAAGCAAGATAGCAAACAAGCTCGGGCGTTTGGCTTGTGATGATTGCTCGAGAGACATTCCTGACGTCAGGTCATCACCGGAACGTCATCTCGATCAAAGGATCTGGGACTTGTTTTATTTGGTGGGGGTAGAAGAGGAGACTGGTCTGTATACGCATTATGCGCGTCGCGGGGTACCGGCTGGGAATTCGAGGATTGTGCCCTGTGTATGGTATAACTCCTAGATGAGATACTTAGATACAGACACATGATCGACCTCGGTCCCTTGCGGCTTAAAATTCGCCTTTGTTACAAAGACTCTCTAGAGTTTGATGTCATTTCAGAGCTCTTTGAAGGTATTTCTTCTTTAAGCAGCGGACCCACTTCCCGTGATATCGTGTAACACGATGGGTCAGATCTGCCCCGCTTCCGGGTTTAACGGCGCCGCCACATAGCGGGGTAGCATGGAGTGTGGCGGTGACGTGGCCAGAGCTGTCTAAGTACTAACAATGACGTTATGTGGACATGCATTTCAACTACGCTTATCCGTAAGGTACGGATAGTTACCTCATACTTCACTCATTAGGTATTTTGTGCTTCCCCAAATCGGGCATTTTATTCTTCAACTTGCTTGTTTGTGACCGACTCCGCCTGAGGCGGGTAAAGTACAATTACGCCCGACGCCTGCATTTCTGCCTGCCGGTGATGATTGGTGTCCTTTACTACCTGCTGTGCTCTCCATCGAGATCTCTCCCCTCGTGGTGCTTTTCGACGGAGCAATGTCTCCGCTACCAACCTTTTGTATGCATGTGCTTGAATTTCTGGTTTTCTGATGTGCCACCACAGCCTTTTGGTGGCTGTTTGTTTCTCGATACTACTCTAGCCACTCGGTGTCTGATGTTTTCGTTTTCCGTGGCTCTTTGTCTTAGTATGGTGTTAAGTCACATATATCATCTCCCAGAGGGATGCAGGTAACAACTTGTTTATGTAGAATCGTAAACAGGTTACGATATTATGGTACTTTTCTTCGCTTGAGTCTTTGTGAGAAAGTAGATAACGTCGATATGAATTGTGACACGCCAATCGCAAAGAAGTGTTGTAAATCTTGCACATTCTGCTGTGCCAAACTTTGCATTTCCTTGTTAGGATCGCAATCATTCCTCTTCCCCCACACACGGGGAATATGGCCGTGACTCCCCTAGTTAATGCTGGTGGGAACTCGAGCCTTCATAGTTACGAAACACTTGGGTCTTGGCGCTCGACGATTTAATCACACATCCACACAAAGCTGTGCCGTGCCATCGTGAGTGATAAAAAGACAATAGTAAATTCTGCATACTCTACTGCTATTATTTAAATACTTGCTGTTAAGATTACATAAGAGCCCGGAAATATGTCAGTCATTCTCACAGTCATGTCGGCCACAATTGGTACCATCTCATGGTAGCCACTGATTCTGTATATCTGTGATCATAAGGTCGAGGAGTCCGGAATATGTGTCGAGTAATTATTTAACTGTTATTTCTTCTGACGTCAAGAACGGCCATATAATGGTCAGAAAAGTTACACGCATCACAAATCTTGACCCCAGGATTCGAAAGTCCTTATATTGTCCCATCTTTTAACTCAACTCATACTGCGCCGCGATGCTCAGACCCAAATTTGTACTATAGCCATCATAAGTGAAATAGCGTTTCCTCTGCTCATTTTATTCACCTGGAGATTGTTCCAGAGCGGTTTTAGGGTCTTCGCCGCGTTCAACATAAATATATCGAGTTATTGAGGGCTTGGGTGTATTTGTTGCGCGGATGATACAGCATGTGACCAACGTAGACGGTCAGACGACAAGTTCCTGCAATTATTATCACAAAGACCCAATTAAAAACATCACGTTTCGTAGTATCGACCACAAAAGTAAGAAGTATAAAATTTTATAGCTCCCTCAGCAGAAGATGACATGTTCGTAGACACGAGGGTCCCGCAGAAAGACATGTTATCTGATGGAGGATGTTAAGATTTCACAACAACATGATGAGTAGATAAAGTCTGAAGTTTGACTAGTACATGTGCTAAATAAAGGAAGAAATAGCAGGGATGAAACTCATGAGATTCTGTTCCACACCCAGATTGGATAGTGAAGTCGAGATGCTATTGTGGCAGGTGAAGAAGACATGAAGAGAGAGGAAGGGATAGGCAGTATTAAAGCTGTGAGACGGCCTTTAAAACATGATTCTGGCGTCAGAATCTCTGGAAATTCATACTGTAATGTAATGCTTATGGAGTACACCGCTTTCCAGATAGTCTCAGTCCGTGACAGTTTCAATTGGTAAAAATCGCAGATGTTTTCTTGCCTGAGAAACGATCAAGGTACAACCTTGTGGAGGATCTGGGCAATGTCTAGCTCAGGGAATTGCTGTGCACTCCATATTGAACATTCAGATATCCATTGCTCAGTATATCTTCAACCGACTTGTTGAATACACCTCTGCCCCCCTGTTTTCGTTATATGATCGTCTGAACCATGGACAACTACCATGTCTGCCTTTCAACAACCTACCACATTTGGATCGACATGTGCTGCATAGTATACATTTAACAATACTTCGAATGATCAGTTTCTCTACCAAGGTGAGAAATCCCCGTGATTTTTGCCAAGTCTTTGGAGTCAGTGTCCTCATACCATCCGAGGTCTCTGATTGTCGTTGTTACCACGTGCCAAAGCACGTGAACAGTTTTCAATCAAGCTTCGCACAGAATGATACATACGACTGTATATCAGAAGGTCCGTTCTGGAAAATTCCCTGCCATAGTTTTACAGTTCTATATTTGAGCTTGTTCTTCTTTCTTAGCATTGCGACGTGAGACATGGTGGTGGTAACTTACTGATACTCCACAGCTTGAAGCTATCGCGTAAAGCTACCACCGAGAACGAGCCGCAATCGCGTCTCATTTCCGACACCGCTCCTCTCCGGAAGCTCAGATTTCCTCGACAACAACACAATTGCAACTGTAACTCAATAACTGGACTTTTTACTCTTCAATCTAATCCATCTAAAGAGATTCACTACTGAGGTTCGACGCAATGGCCACAGAACCCTCATCGTCCCTCTCGCCCGATCTTTTCGACCAAACAACAATCATCTCCCTCCTTTCAACGCTCGCAATCGTCTTCGTCGCCTATGCTGCCTCTTTGCGTTTCTTACCATCCTCTTCCTCGGGGGTTCTCCGATTTCTCTTTATATGGCATCTCGCCGATGCCCTGTGTCATTTTCTCCTCGAAGGCAGCTTTTTGTACCACTGCTTCTTCTCGCACCAACCCCTTGTCGATGATCTGAAGACGGACCTGTTCCCAACACCTCCTGGATTCCTAGGTTATAGCGATCGAGTATATGGTGCGCAGTCAGGTGGAGACAACCCGTTTGCCCAGCTATGGATGGTATATGCGAGGGCTGACAAGAGATGGGCTGGTGTCGACTTGGGGGTTGTAAGTCTGGAGTTGTTGACTGTGTTCTTTGATGGGCCTTTAGCTGTTTATGTGTGCTACTGCCTCGCTAAGAATGATCCCAAGGTCAGCATCTGGATGATTGTCCTGGCTACTTGTGAGCTGTACGGTGGTAAGTCTCGACAGCACCTCAATCTATATGGATTCGCCAAACTAAACAATGCTCAGGATTCATGACTTTCTGTCCTGAATGGCTCATTGGAAGTGCTAATCTCGACACGAGCAACTTCATGTACCTTTGGGTTTACTTGTTCTTCTTCAACACTCTCTGGGTCTGGATCCCACTTTGGATTATCTGGTACTCAGTCAAGGACATCTCAAATGCCTTGAATCTGCGCCAAGGTAAGAAGACTCTCTAGACACCAGGAGGTCACAAGCCATGAAGTCATTTTATGGTATATATGTAGTGTTTGTTGTTGAACTGCAGTGATATGGGTGCAGAACGCAAAGCCCAGCTGGGGCATTGAGATAATGGATGCTGGCACATGGCAGTCATGCAGAGCCTCTTCTGAAGAGTTTGTGTTCTTTCAAGCCTAGATACCCGAAGCTTAGATCTAGATCTTATCATATATCTTGAAGGTTAGGATCATATCGTCAGAAGAACCGTAAAGCTTACGGTCAGGCCATCGTAAGCTCCTCAACAGCATTCGTCCTCTCTTCGCCTGAGTAACAATTACGTGACTGATTTTCACTCAGTATTGGTGATGCATCTCATTGAACTCGTTGCTATATAGATTTACCGGTAGTCAAGCCCCTGTGTCACGTCCAAACAAATGACCGGAAACCTTTCTGGAAAAGTGCATATTTACACGAGCATAGCACCCTTTGCATTGACGACAAGCCGTGTTTCCTCAGCTCAAATAGTACAATGAGAACGCCAACCCTCAAAATCTGCCATCAAACGTCACCCTTCACATATATGATTTCAGTCCATACTAAATCGGTACACATCGTCTCATTTCTCCCACTCCTTGTAACTCTTCTGCTTTTGTCTAGTATTCCATCCCAACTTTCCACTGATACTGTTCACCCAGTCTTCACTCCTCCGTCCCTCAGCTTGCACCGAGGCAAATGGAAATCTACTGGCGCTGATGGTCACGTAATCTCCTGGCTTGAGCTCGACACGTTCTCGGCCATCGAAGCTCGCCCATGAAGCTGTTCTTGCGCTATATGGAACACCGACCCGCAGCACAATCGTGTCAGGAAGGATAATAGGCCTGAATGACAGGGTGTGCGCGCATATCGACGTAACCAGCATCACGGGGTTCTCGGGGTGGCACAAGGAGCCCCCAGCGGCGAGATTATATGCCGTTGAGCCTGTGGGTGTCGATACGCAAATACCGTCGGCTAAGACTGAGGTGAAGTGCTCATCATCACCAAAAATCTCGGTAGTTGACATTGCTAAAACATACATTAGAAAATCTCCTGCAGGGGTAACGTTTACTCTGGGATTCTCACTTGGGTTTGGTCCTCTGTCCACTACCACCTCATTCAGAATCTCAAACGTCCCATCCGGCCGATGCGTGTGCTCATCTTCCCTCTCCTCACCTATAAGCTCCTCCACCAAGTCTCGGGACTGCTCCTCGTCCTCCTCAGAGCCCTTACTAATCTGTGCTCTCTTGCGTGGCTGGCTCCTCATGACAGTGCCTTCGAAACGAAGCCTCAGGCTAACTGTAACCCCCTTGGTGAAGGCCGTTAAGAGTGTCTGCTGATAGTCCTCGAAGTCAAATTTGGTCAAGAAACCCAGGCTGCCTAGTGCAAAACTCAATACAGGTGGTACAATGCGCTGGAAGAGCCAGCTGGCATATAACACTGTACCATCACCGCCAAGTGAGATGACAAAGTCAAAAGTATGAGGTCGTGTTCTGCACATGTTCTCGTCCCAATATCGGAGTCGCCTGTTCAGCGTTTCTTTGACAGCCTGCTCGTTCACGTCCCCTTTATCAAGATATCCCTTGCTCACCTCGTCAATGAGGCCACTGACATCGAACTTCTTGTTTGCTTTGAGCTTGTCTTGAACATAGACGGTGTAGGCGACCTCGTGATTATGCTGTAGGAGCCACTTGACCAATTCTCGTGTTTTTGGGATTAGATCTTGGTCGTATATCTTTGTGAGGATGAATATACTCTTGACCTTGAACCGAAGGCGCATGCTACTCAGTCGGCGACTTAGCTCACGTACACCCCAGGCCATATCGCTAAGCTGCTGCTTGGTTAGAAGGCGACTTCGCACGTCGTCCTGATAACCCGAAAGGTCAACGTCGGACATGCTTTTGGTCATCTGTTGAGTCCAGGCCTGCTGATCAGCTTGGCCTGAGTGTTCCATACTGCCAGGCTCGACAACAGCGCGACACTTCTTCTGATATTTGGGGTCCACAATCGAGTCGAGGCTGTCGTCGCGAACAGCTTCGATGTGATCGCCATTGAGAGCCTTGTGAAAAGTGGCATGGCTAGGATTTGGATTGTTGCTTAAGTATGACGGAGGGTTATTTCCTATTGAGGGTTCCGACTCTGGCTCGCTGGCTGAGCTGGCAGCATCTTTTGCGCGTCGCTGACTGTCGAGAAACTGGTGGACTAGGCACTCATCACGCCGCGAAGGATGGCGCATGACAGGCGCCTTGATCTCTGAGGCAACCATTGAGCTTTTGCGACGATATGGGTTTCCGGGATCGAAGACGACCTGTTTTTGGCGATTATTAGATCAGTCGCACCATTCTTGGTTGTCCGCTGGTATTGGCGACATTATGGACGAACCTCTACTGCCTTGCAGTCCTCGTCAGAACTCCCATCGTATTCGCGATTGCGACCATCTTCAAAGTGAATGTGTTTCTCCGTGTGGTCTCCCATTTCTGCAGTTGAAAGGATAACGCACGATTGTTCCTTTCAATTGCTGTACCTTTTGTCTTCAAATTGTTGCTCGTACCTACCTATGGTTGGATGACGTTGTTAGCCCGGCTTCAATAGCGGGGCAGCTGGGAGATGGATCCACTGAACCGCTTCTAAGAAAGCCAGGACTTTACTGATCTTGACCCTTTTGAAAGAGAGTTGATATTAAAATCGTCCTGATCGCTGAGTTCTTTAACTTTCCCCGCCATAACTCTACCATCTATGTATCAACTAAGGTAATTATGAATACGAGAAGGCTTTATATAGGTAGGTATCTTAGATCATGATAGCAGCTTCAAAGACTTGACCTAGCTATTGTCCATCTGCAGTGTGCTGATATAATAACGGTGGATCCCCTTGTGCTGGGTCTCGCACATGATATTCTTGATTGCATGGGAAAATGAACTCCTAGCCATTCGCTACGATTTTACATGCTTGTTAGCCTTGTTGGGTAAGCATTGAACTCGCGTCTTAGTCAACTTATCCAGTTTAGGGTAACCAGGAGCTCAAAGCATCATCGTGATAGTCTCAAGCCAACAGACAGAACACATTAGTACATATTGCTTGACCATGATAAATCTGTTCATGTAAAACCGGCAGATGTAGAGCTGGCGTGGTCATTGATAATAACTAACGTCACTTAGAGCATGGCTTACTGAGGCTTACTTGACGTACTGGTGGACATGACCAATATGACATAAGCTTCTGGATCATTGATCGAAGGCGGTAAACTATGCGATATCGCCTCTCAGGAATGAATACCTTCGTTAGCGTCTGTTCAGCATAAACAGTCTCCCCATTCAACATGCGAATGTGGATGGTGTTCCAATAACTTGTGGTGGTGTGAACAGCCCCCTCAAAGTTCTCGCGAAGGCTCAATCAACTTGAGCCCGTCAATGCAAGGTGAAACTGTGTGAAGTCTAACATGTTAGTAAAACTGTGGAAGATATCTTTTAACTCGAAGCCGAGAATTCAAAACATCGAAACAGCATGAGGTGCCTCCTTTGGCTATAAATGCTCATAGGACAGCATAAGCAAGAACAAACAGTCAGACCATTGTTGATCGAGTTATAATACAAAAAACAACAACAACAACAACAACGAGAAATGTGTTTATTTAGTACGTATTATAAAGAAGAAGGATTCGTTTTCATCTTGCATTACACAAATATGGATAGGGGTGCCAAGTCGAAGAGGGAAGTGAAGCTGCAGTAAAGCTATAATAAGAGACCTGTCATCCGTACCCCATGCTTAGCACTCAGTAACACCTTCGTTTTAAGCATCCATTACAAGAAGATAGGATGAAGAGCAGGTACTCTTGACACGAGATTACATATAAGTGCCGAGGCGCTTCTTGTAACTGATACCAACCATTAACTCTCTCTAATCCAACGCTTCGCAAGCCACTGACTGTCTGCTATAGCACCCATAGCTATAATCCAGGCCCTTTCCGGGAGCACTCGTTTGAGGAGGAAACATCTCTCACTTCATTATGCTTCTAGCCTGGACGTGTGAGGAAACAGTAAAGAGTGGGCAATCCATGTTAGACTAATGCCTAGAAAACAGCAAAGACTTACACAGTATGGCATATACATAGGATGCTAAAATAATATTATCAAAATGCTTACTGAGTATACTCCAGCTGTCTAAGCTGTCCCAAGCTTATCCAAGCATCTTCTAGACCTTGGGATAAAAGCCTTGACGTTCCCTAACTCTCCATCCACAGGCATGGAGAGTGAAAGTCACACAAGTAAAGACTAACAGACCGGGCAAACTATCAGACAGAGACTCAATGAATGTGACTTGCCATAACAAACTCGCTATCAAGTCGATTTCTAATACTGTACTAGTCTAGAGCTAGATGCTGATGAAACTTCTCCTCATTCCAGAGATCTATGGGTTCTTCACAGTTATATTAAACACAGCACATCCTCCATCCACTTACATGCGTGCTCTTCCCTAGTCTAACATGCTCCCGGACGGACGACTCGGTATTCTTAACAAGAACCAATGCACAAGACTTGTCAATTTACGAGTCGATAGCTGTGCACACGAACTGCCAAGAGTTCGGCACTTGAACCTTGACCTTGTCTGGCTGACCTCGCTTACAGAGCTGTGGGTTTCAAAGATAAAGTGGAAAGGCTTGAAACAACGAAATGGAGAACCAACCACCAAGTCCGCAGATACAGGCAGACAAGGCTGGGCTCTCTAGGGGAGGAAATAGAACTCGAGACCTTGAGCCTAAC
>JAAOAK010000301.1:0-74091 GCA_013396175.1 Fusarium denticulatum | reverse complement strand
TGAAGGTTTAGAAGACCATTTCCGCCAGTTTGAGGTAGAGATCTCATCAAATTATCTTGCTTTTTACTAATGACTTAGTCGTTTGAGCGCTCTATTGACGAAGCACTACACAAGTGTCGGCAGCACCTCCATAATCATGACTGTCATCCTACCTTGACAGAATTTACCTGTCGATCGTGCAAGAGTTGTTTCGAAACGAGGGAAAGCTTACAATTCCATGTCGAGGACTATCGTGTGAGTAATGGAGTGCCTATCATTCTTCTGTGCTGATTCTTTTCTTCCAGATTCGTGAGCAAGTCTTGACTGTGATGCTCATGCAATGTCGACTTTATCATTTGTCACCCACTGAGCACCACGCCATCCGGCAGCCGTTAGCATATAAAGTTTCAGCGCAGGAGACCTGCGATGAGGTTATTGGTGAAGGAAATGTATCACGTCATTTCCGGCAACGTAAGAATTCGTGGCCCGTCATGTCAACGTTTGCTAATCCACTAGATTTCCTATGCTATGAATACTGTACAGGTTGTGGAGACATTCATCAATATGCAGGCACATTTCTCCGGCACAAGTGCTCTCAATCTTCAGAAAGGGTGAAAGAGCGAAAGCATATCCTCGAAAAGATGGTTGCACGGGAGCTGAGAAGAGTCAGAAAAACGAAATACCCTGCAACGTTGAGGTGCGTCCATATTTCGAAAAGAAAACGAAAGCCGGATGCAGGGGACGGGCCAAACCTGAAGGTGATCCGACGTAATGAAAACGACGCTCAGCGCGAGCACGCGACTGTCGATAACACTGGCATATTGACAACTTCCAAGAGCGCATTACCTGCCGAAAATCTCAACGCTCCAAGCATTTATACTGAAGCACCGGAGGAGGGCTCCTACTTCGCCAGTTCTATCCACGGCATATCGACAACTTCCAAGAATGCATTACTTGCCGAGAATCTCAACGCTCCAGACAATTATACTGAAGCACCGGAGGAGGGCTCCTACTTCGCCAGTTCTATCCATAACGGCTCTGATGGGAATAAGCTTGAAGGCTCTTATTTCTTTAATTCTACCTATGCCAGCTACGGTGTGAACCAGTTTGGAGGCTCTTATTTTGCAAATCCGCTGAACTTTTCCGGTGTGCTTAATAGCTCTGAGTTAGCTACACGTGAAGACCATCCCGAAGAACTTATGGCTGATGGTGGTGATGGGATGGAATTCATTGTCCCCAAACTCCATTGAGCTATGCGAGCATAATGTGTTTCGATTCAGTTAAGCCCCCCCGTTATGACGTCCATGCGAGATCAAACATAAACCCCAAGTTTGGCTACCTCGTTGATATCTTGGGAAGGTGGTGGCATTAGAGGATTTACCTCACTTTTGACAATTTCTGATGTAAAGTAGCTGTAATATTGGCAACGTCCCTTGACCACGTCGAAGGCCACCCTAGCATCGAAAATTACTCTGGAAAACGTTAGATGGGTTAAATCACAATCTCTTGCTGTAGACTCACATTCCCCCTTCTTCAAGATCAACTCTCTCACCATCACATCCCAAGTCCTCCAAATCTTTTGGGAAAACTTCCCACATGTTTGATGGGTTTATGCGCTTTTCTAAATTCGCGGTATGTGAGCGACGATAGAAGATAGCATCTGAACCCGTGGGCCAGACTTGGATGACTAAAATATCTGGTTGATGCCCACGAAACCTCAATGTCTTGATGTGTGTCGGATCGTGTAATAGCGAGCCACGATGCCCAAGGAGGTATTTCGCTTCCATATCAGACTCCAGTGAATTCATGATCGCACGAATACGCTATTATTGTCAGCTAGATTCCAAGCAAAGAATAATCCACCCACAGGATCTGAGAGGATGTTGTCTCGCCAAAAGTTGAACCCGTTTTCATCTGAGATGCTGAATCGAGAGTGGCTTCTAATAATTTCATCCATTTTGGATCCTATTGCAGGGTCTTTGATGAAATAAAAGCCATCATTTTTTATCTGCGCCAAAGCTTCATCGGCGGAGAAACTGAGCGCCATTGCATCGCTGAGAAACGTGCCGTGATTGAAGGCGTGGGATGGTAAGGGATGAATACCGTGGCAGGGTACGTCATTGTAGAAAATGTCGCAGACCGATGTGCGGGGCAAGAATATTACTGCCTTTCCTCCCACATGTGGAGGATTCTTTAGCTTGGTTTTTTCCTCCCACATATGGAGGATTCTTTAGCTTGTTTTTTCCCTCCTACATGTGGAGGATTCTTTAGCTCAGTGTATTTTCCTTGCATGTAACGGGATTCTAGGTTAAAATATACTACATATTGTCAACGGAAGTGGCTCCGCTCCCAGCCTATTATGCAGCCAGTAAGATTAAACTTGAGAGGAAATGCAACGTATAGATCAAGTGAGCCAACAGGCTGAGAGAACTCAGTTCATAAGTGAAAAGTGAAGCGAACCATATGAATTCTCTATGAGCCCAATCCCTATCCCTAATGCGATGCACATACCTCTACCAACAATCCTGAGTCGGCTCTCATCCGGGCCAGTTATGTAGACCAGGCGGCCAAGAAGCTAACAGGGAAGGGAACACGCATGTCCTTTTCACACTACATCGATATGAATTGCGTTGCATCGTGTTTGAGATATTAAGCTGCAACCACGGATGCAATGGTATTTTCTCTCACAAGTCGCGGCAGCCCGTGATGATCCCAGCACAATCCTCTTTTGACTAGCTAATATACCAGCTCACAATCCTTGCTCAATTTTGCACTTCTGTCTGTCCGTGAGCAAGTGCTTGCATCTCTTTGATGGTGAACACGTAGACTTCTAGGCCTGCAGGCTACAGTTCTGGCCGCCGATGTCAATACCATATCCGGCTGAAACCAACTCCAGCCGTATATAAATGTCTAACATGTATCATGCTATGTCGTTCGCCATTCTTATTAAATACATCACAAACCTAGAACCTATCACCAATTATGGACAATACGACAGGTAGTGGACAGCCAGGGCAAGGTAAGAATACTGTGCCTTTATCTTACTGAAACCTAATTTTCCCCAGTGGATCAGCCCAATGAAACAGAAGTTGTCACTTCTGATGAAATCAAGACGAACGACGACGTGTATAAACCAATAGGGGGAAAGACCAATTCCAAGTGACAAGTGCGGGGATTGTATTATAGAGATCAAAATTTACTCTTGCTCTGGGCTCAGTGGCATAACAATTGAAATGAAGAATATGTTCCCTTTGGTTGATAGCATGGTACCTCGTCTGAGTAGTAGCCCTCGGTCAGCCCTCCAAGCAATTCTATGTTCGAACTTTGAGGTGCTGAGCTCTGAGCTACTTAACGATACATATGAGAATTCTTCTGGTGGTGTGGTCGGTATGATTATTTGTAAACTATCGGTCTCAACCCGGAGGTGGCCGCGATGTTGGAGGTAGGCCTTTTGCCTTAGGACATCGGTTTGTTGTAAGATCCCGGCGTGCACCTATTTAACTTAGTCTTGTTCCCGAGGATTTCGTTCTAAAAATACGTACCAAATCATCAATAGCCTGATTAGCTACAGGCAAGTGGAATCTGTCGGACCACTCATATTGAGATATGTAGGTATTCTTTCTCTCAATCTTGTTGCAAAGTTCTTGTTTCTTGTGGGCCTGTGATGCATTTCGTCGCAATTCTTGTGAGATATTAAACGTAGTATAGCCCTCAATGTGTATGTTAATGACAACCGGAAACATCTTGTCGAGGTGGAGAGCGCTTTTTAACTCGGGGTCATCTTCATTTGAGGTTAGCAGCTGTTGTGACGGCTGCGATGAAGTCGCGTCGAGTTTGCAATGTGGAGTCCGGAAGTCACCCAAAGTGCTGAGAAGGGTAGGTGGGCATTGGCAAGTTCTATAACTTTCTTTGAATCGATCCAAGTCCCGCTGGGTTAAAGTTCTCGTCTTGAGGGCCTTCTGAATGATATCCAAGGTATATTGAGGTCGTAGTAGATGGACTAAAAAGGGAATATAAAGGGCTAAAGAAGCTTGCTCCTCTTTCATGGGCCTAAAGGAAATTTCTGGCAGGCCAGACAAAAACTCGTCGAAGGTCCCCGACGTCCATTTACGGAGCTTTGTTAAAGGTATATCTAACAACAGTTTGAATAAGACCGCCAGTGGGGAGAGGTGGTATACGAACCCCAAATTACCAAAAGTTCAAAGGCCCGGTGTTCTAAGCTGTTGTAAATTCGATCAAGGAGCTTTATCAAGTTAAGCACTGCAGCTCTGTCTTTGCGGTAGGTGATGGAACTCATACGGCGGCTGTCATAAGCCTTGCCGTACTTCAAGTTGTCCTCGTTTTGCTCTCCGCACAAGTCGACCGCCGCCACAGCAACAACAATAATTTTTTCCCAGTTTTTCAACTCACGTTGATACAAACTTTCCAAGTTCTTTATTTTATTCAGCATGGTCTGGGTGTTGGCCAGTCCACATGCCAGCCTACAGCTTCGCCACTGCTCTTCAGTCGGAGGTATCGTGTATGCAGGCTGTTGTTGCCCCTTAGCTGAGGTCGGCTGCAGAGGGTCTTCAAACACGAAATGTAGTTCATCCTCTGTCGGAGGTATTTCTGGTATTCTGGGATCCATCAGAACGATTGTATGTGATTGAGACAGTTAGGTCCATGTCAAGTTCCTGAAGTTGTGTCAAGTGTGAAATCTCCTGACGCTAAGCCTAAATTGTCTATTTCAGGATCGTCCAATCTGGACTAGCGGTGGCGATCCAAACACAAGAATGATTCGCCAGAGCAAATGGACAAAACCCACATAACAATGTAGGTACTTGATTCTTGATCTATGCATTCAATTTTCGCCATCCCTGACCTTTCGCTGCTGGCTCTCTCTCTGTTTGTTTTTGCCTGACAGTTTTTGCCTTCAACCCCACGTCGCTATTGCGAGTTCGTATCCAAAGTATGTCATCTTCCTCGGTGCCGGGAAGGCTGTCTTTGCGTTGTTCCTGCGGCGCTATTAGCTCCATACCTTGGCGAAATTAGGTTGTACAAACCTCGGGATGCTGCGGCTTGGGCATGATGTTCAAAGTAGTTGCGTAACAGAAGTGCGAGCAATGCGCTGCTAAATGAAGTGAGAAACTGTTGTGCTATTTAAGTTCGGCTAGCCAGTTTCACAGGAGAGAAGAGATAACGAGAAACAAGTTCAATATCTGCGGATAACAGGAGGGTATGAGGAAGGTCAAGATTTGCTATCGTACTAGCGTGAAGTCGAAGGATGCAGAGGCCAGGCTCTCCAGCTCTTGTTGGTTGCATCCGTGTTTTCCCAGGCGCTATGTCATGGGATGCCAAATCCAGACCCATACATAGACCCTGGTGCACGGCACAGCTTGGCTGCAGTCACGTCTCCTGAACTCGATCGGTCAGCCAAACGGTAGGCAAGGGGCCAAGGCAAGATAGAAAAAGATAAGCGTAAACTATACTAAATTCAGCGATTCAGGTATCGTTTCTTTCAGACTAGCTTTATGCGCTAAGAACCTGGATGCCCCTTGTGCCCATCTCCGCTCGGGGCTGCTGCCACACATTCCGGCGCTATGATGGGGGCGTGTGTTTAAGAAGCGATCCCATTAATCGCTGTTGGTGCTGTCACCCACCCAAAAATATTGCATTCATTACGAGTTCAGAACTGAAAGAAGCAAGCATATCATCCTTGAACCTGTAGAGCATATCAATACTTAAAGGAATGTGCAACCCGGCGAGGCAACTACTTGCAGGCCTCACCGACACTGGTTCGCAAAGCGTTCAGCCTCCCTTTCCGAACAGCCACTTCATGATCTCTTCTGAGACCCAGCAAGACTCGGGTCGCGGCGCATACGACACAACAGGTTGTCCAAAGCCTCCACCAAGACCTAGACCATCATGAGAGGAGCCGTTCTCGCGCTATCCATTTGTACTGCAGCCTTGCTATCTTCCTTGATTGCCATGGCGGCCTTGGTTTATCATGTTTATTTTGTATTAAAGAAGACCAGAAAGCAGCTAGACGGTATGTAATATACGCATCCGGGGTGACATGTACTAACAATATCAAGAAGCAAATATCACTGAACTAAGCCCATGGAAGGTTTACCACATTTACCTTATGGTGTATAATCCTGAAACCTGGACCAAAAACAGAAACATTGCTCCTGGCCACGCTAAGATACAAGACTCCGAAAAACACTGCACCTATAATCTCTATTCCTGTCTTCATTTTAAAATCACGGGATTTAATAAGGCAACGAATGAGTTGTGTGACATAGGGAACTTAGAAACAGATGCTGTTATCGTTAAGGATGCCAGTAAAATCATACTTACCGGGGTTATAGTTGATGAGGCGTGTTGGGGTAGCCGTTCACTTGTAAAGATGGGTTTACCAACAATACCGATTCCTGTGGATCCCCTGGATGGGTCGGGGGGCATAAAGGACCCATGGGTTGCCTTTAGCAGATGAGATAACGGCATCCACGCCCCTTAAGCGTGGAAAATCCTGGCAAATAAACCCTGTTACAACCTTCGATTCTTCGTGCTTGTGCAAACCTTCTTCATATTAGACCATCGGTGAATTCTCCAGGCCATGACTCAGAGTTGATCAAGTCCTAGAGAAACATTTAACACCCAGATTATCTCCCTTGAATCATTATGTATGCGCCTCTTTTCTCATACGCAAGGTAAGTCATGGCTGCTAACTAGTACATCCTCCGTGATTCTAAACCATGATAGGCTACGATGGCCAACGCTTGCGCTCACCAGTTCCGAATGGTCAAGTCAGATACCACTTTAGTCCAGTGGGTCTGCCAGCACTGCCGCTCTGGCCCTCACTGGATGATCTGGGAGTGTGCATACTGCCAGCTGCATCTGTGCCGACCTTGCACAGCCCAATTGGTAATTTAAAGCTCGCAATGTCATGTCAAGAAAGACAAATTATCAAACCTCCTGTCTTCACAAAACCATCCTTTCTCATACACGCTTATACAATGGACACCTTGCAGCCAGCCCCTTTACTAAGGAAGAGAAGTTCGACTACGTATCTGCAATCCGATTCACAAAAGAGGCTTCAACAACCAAAAGAAGACAAGGAAATACTTCTCCAACCTGATGACAACCTCCAATCGTATGACGCCGAGATCACGGAAGAACTCAAACAATTCAAAATTGAGAGACGGGAAAGGCTCCAGCGGCGCGAGAATCGCGTACGTTCGAAGTGGTGCCTGGATTGCAAAATACGCATGTCAGATATAGGCAGTGAATACGGGCTTTGCAGGCTTTGCATTCCTCGAGAAAAAGAGGAAAGGGAAAATGGACCATCATGTCTTACTATTCGCTCCGTGAAATTATTCAATTCATAAAAAATTACAAGCTACATCAAAGCTAGCAAGAATTAAACAAGAATGATAGATAGATCAACAAAGGAGTTATATAGTCGCAGTAAAGACTGGCATGAAGGAAATAACAAAAACTGAACCCTCCATATAAAAGAAAAGAATATTTGCTCTCCACGTCCAAATTATTAGCTAGCACCAGCTTCGGGTAGTTCCTGCCGCCAGGAGTTGAGAAAGTGGAGATAGTGTATTGCAGTATGATCAGTCGAACTTGGCTGGCTGTTCAATTGGAGTGCGCTCCATGGGCGGAGCTTCGTGGTGGCTCGAATTCGAAAATCCCAATGAGATATTATGGAGTAGCTGGCCAACAGGAACTTGTTGGCAATCATCTGGGTCAATTTCAGCCGTTTCTTCGCAATAGCCGACGGAACCCTCCTTGTTGCAGAGATTGGCCAACATTATGAGAATTTGGTTTTGTTGATTCGCAATTACAGCGAGGTGTGCATGCATGTCTGAGAGTTGTTTGTTGATATTTTCAAATCGGACGTCCGAGTTGCGCTTCATTACAATGAGGATATCCTTCAGCTCGTTGTTTGGCAGGCTAGTAGCACATGGAGATGTCTCCAGGTCATCAAGTACTTGCCAGCAGTGATAGGCAAGTGAAGCTTTTTGGTCGTAGGCAATGAGTTGGCCTCGTTGTGACAAGGCAACGCCACAAGCCACGATAAGCTTTGTTGTCGTGTCAGCCCAAGGGTTGAATATATGAAGGTCAAGTCGACGCTTTATGGCATGAAGAACATATGATTCCGCAGAGACTGCTTCTGGCTGCCTTGGGGGCAAGGTCAAGAAGATGTTGCCCTGGCGAGATGCCCGTTTCAGCCGGAAGACTTCAATGTCGTTCTGGAGATCGGCGTTCGTGCATCCTCTCTTTTGAAGGGGAGTACCCATCTCGAGGTACATCTCGTTCCGAATATAGACAGCAAAGTTGTAAGGATCAGACTTCATCAAGTCGGTAAGGGGATGAATTGAGTCTGGATCGGGACCAAGGAATGAAAGAAGGTTAATGGTGATTATCTGCCGTTCGATGTCACACCGAACAGCAGGATTTTTAAGGGGATTCATAATGCAAATCGCCTGTCATTCGTGACAGCGAGGAGAAGTTGGAGGAAGGTCAAGAGGAGAGAAGATGGTCGGGGGATGGCCAGTATTTGTGACAGATGCTCCATTGACCTGGAACTGCTGAAACATGGAACAAGCAACCATGCTGCCGTGGGAGATGACGAGGTTTGCAGCTGAGAGAGGACATTAAACCAAGAACACTGAACCAAGAGTTCTTGCACGCCCCCTCGGACACGCACGTCGTTCCACGCCCTTGCTGGCTTCCAACCCTACCGCTGATAGTTCGGACACATCCTTGTCAGAGCGGGGGAAAACGCCGCCGTTGATAGCCCTTGGCCCTTCGGCCACTCGACTCTGTGGTGCAGGGGCCGCACGTCTACAATAGAAGGGCGTTGCCACAACTGATGTGCTGTGATGCGTATCTACATCATCCTCTCAACCAGTAGTATCTCAAGCGTGTTGCTAAAGATTCGATCCAAAATGGCGTTCACTCTTATGACTAAAGAAGTATTTGATGAGCTTGGTAGGCAAATATATATGCAGAACAAGAGTGAGATTAACAGAGCCTAGAGAAGCGAGGTGTTCTTCATGGAAAAAGCTTCCCTTTGCCTCGAAGGTTGCACCATCGTATCGAAACCCTGCACAGCATCAACCAGTTCAAGTGGCTATCTACAGACATTGTTCAAGAACCTATTTCCCGCAGGGACCTGCGGGAGAACAGCTGCATGGCACTTGTGTCATGCAGGGATGCCACAAACTCGCATATTGTCCCTCGAGGTGAGGATGTCATTATTGGATTATTTGACGAGAAGAACAAGAAATACTTTGGGCTTAATGCTGCGAACCAGAGAGGGGGGTGGGCTTCGCTGCCAGATGTGCGCCATTTGATGTTGCCGCAGTTATTGGGTACTGTTGCTTAGCAGTCCTTGACAGTTGGCATTGAAGTGGGCGGTTTGCATAACCAATAGGCTTCAACGCATCAACATTAAACTCTGTCGCTTCAGTAATTTCCCTTGTAAGGCGGACTGCAGGTCGTGTCTCGGACCCCTAAAAGAAGTGTGATATGGCTGCAGACAGTAAATGCATCTGAGGTGTTAGGGGCGATATGCAGCCTCATGGCCAGGAGCCCCCGGCTGAATTGTTTAATGGCTGCAGATCAGACCCTACAGACCCTCAATGCCAGGTATAATTGGTCTGTATAACTGGGGGGTCTCGGGAGTGGTGCTTGAGGTGAACAGCAAGACCTCGGAGTATCAAGACTCGTTATTATTGTCGAAGTACCTTGAATTCGCTCTGGACAGTTATCTACAATGGCATGCAACCTCATATTCAGGAACCCCTGGAGATTCGTGATACAGCTGCAGGTTAGGCAAGGATTGGATAACATAGCCAAGTCATCAAAAAGAGAGAGCCATCCACACCCTCCCTGTCCCAACAGCGTTTTGCCATATGTTCTCGAGCAAGGATCGTTCCTCAACCAACTCGTATAGAGGGCACAATCAACGCCTTGATATCAGCTCCACCTGCGGCTTCACTAGTGTAAAAATTTAGGTATAAAGCCAGAATTAGCACCATGTACGTCTTTAATGGCTCCTCAAACCTCTACTTGAACGTGCACCTTCTCGGTAAATATGGTTACATGGTATTATATCGTACCAGTAGAAGAAGCTGGCTTCGCTCCTGGACAATATAGTAAGTTTCGATCTCCCCTTTGGAAGGAGGATATCTAAGAGACCAAGAATCGGTAGAGAGAGGCTCTCAGTTTCTCCAAATGTTCTCTGGCCTTCCAAATGACAGCCATGTCTACGACGTCCCTCGCGAAGAGATTGGAAAATGGAAACCCGACTGGGTGGTTACGTTGCTGGGTATAAAAGATGGGATTACAGTAATGAAATGTCGGTACAAACACAGAGGTGTACCCCTGAGCGGCAATATAAGTTACTTGGCGGCCTTGTGTAGTGACCCAACATCAACTCCAACTTCTTATCTCCGATAATAAAACCACATTACATTACCATAACGGACGCAGTAGTCAGTTGATTACATAGGTATAGTCTTTAACTTTCCAGGAGGGTGTCCTAACTGATTCAGTACACCAAGGCTTGATCGAGGGCGGCAAAATTTATCTTCTGACCAAAGATCCCCCGATGTTAGAAGGCGCCCTGTCAGGGGGGTCCTTTTATGCTGTAGCATATAATATGGAGGCTTTGGAGAAAAGAACTGGTCGGGTATTCTTTAATAAAAAGAAAGCAGCGATATTATCGTTGGAGCATGTTATGTTAGGCCATGTACTGGCCAGAATGCAGATGACCGGGGACTGATGCCGCTTCATCTCAAACGCCTCTACTACGGCGGCT
Organism: Fusarium denticulatum; assembly: GCA_013396175.1. NCBI lineage: Eukaryota > Fungi > Ascomycota > Sordariomycetes > Hypocreales > Nectriaceae > Fusarium > Fusarium denticulatum. The sequence continues at coordinate 63,293 of JAAOAK010000301.1, read as the reverse complement.
ATATGCAGTGCATTGAGCTTGAACCCCTGGAGCCCAGTGGTGTGGCTGCAGAGCCTGATTGTGAATGAGGTTCTGGCGGTGAGATCTGGGTATATAAGGAGCTTGGGATACTGAGATCAATGGTGCGATTTAGCAGATAAACCTCACTTTCAATATCTTCTCCTCTTTCAAGATACATCCACTCACTGGTGAATTCTTCACTCCAATATGGTCTATACCTGACAGCTCTCTAATACCCTTTCTAGACTCCTCCTCGGTCCCAGTGAAACCCAACAAAATGCAAGACCACAAACCCACCTATAAAGCAGGAAATGATGTTGAAGGAGCCGGTCGAGAACTATTGAAAGAAGAGCTGGACGAGCTGTTAAAATCGATTATCGCGGGGTTGATTCTGATTGTCACGGGGTTGATGATGTATTCTCTCCTTCTCATGTTACGTTCAAAGTGAGATTGTGGCGTTCTATAGTAAATATCAGCAAGCTTATCACTCGCCACAAAGCCGTGGCGCAGCACCTGACGTGATGACCCCGCACCGCAGCACCGTGCGTACCGGTTGGTCCGAGCATCCCCGCGCGCTCGGATCCTCTTGTCTTAAGCAATGGGTACATAAGTAGCGTAGTGCTCCCGTTAAAAGACGCGCCGTCAACGCAAGGCCATATCCGCTTTGCACAGACCAGCCCATCTCAGCAACACAATGTCCACGTCTAGCCTTCCTATGTCAAAACACAACTCATTAGTCGAGCGACTGGAGGAGTTTTCTTCAGGCTTCACTGCACTACATTGCACGCTCGCTTCTGATATTTCTCAAATAGAGCGTCCAGCGCGTTCCCAGTCAAGTGTGCAAACGCGTTCCCAGTCAAAAACGCCTTCCCAGGCTTCCAAGCCAACGGAAACCCAGTCGACCGAGCAAATAGCTAAGCAACACGACAAATCGGCTTACGATATACTGGTGGCAGTCTTACGTGACTTGGACAGTTTAAAGGTTCAGTTGGAAGCAATAACGAATGATGCCGAAGCTCAAGACAGCGTCAATGAACAAGTCATGAAAGAAGCTACGAGCGGTCTACAGATGGACACTCGATCCGGCGAAGTCGCAACCACTACACCAATCGGAATCCCTGAGCAAGAGAGGCCGTCCCAATCTCAGGCAAGCCGAGATTCATCACCGACATCAGACGACCAGCGGACTGTCGGGTCAGAGGATGTGGCCGTCCAATCAGAAGGCGTTAGTGAAGCCGTGGATACACAAGCCCAGCCCGAAGCCTTTCCAGATATGCCGGAGGGCCAACAGCCCGTCGAATCAGAGTACGTAATCATGGGTGAGAGTGAAAGTGCTGACGGATTGGCACCATCGCATTCACTCGAGGGCAACGATGACGACACGGCCCATCACACAACCCCAGAGCCAACTACACCAAGACCAAGTCAATGGGTCAGCCTGAATATAAGAGCCGAGAGCTCGTCCACGGGCAGCTACACGGCTGCGAGCGAATCACGTGCTTCCACCGTGGACAGGTCACCAGCTGGCTCTGTTTCGACTCGTATCACATGGCCAGACAGCTCCACTGGTGCTTGTGAGCAAGATACTACCATGTCGGGCGTTGAGAGTACAGATGATGACCAATCACGATACTGTCCGGCTGGAGGCCTTAACGCAACACCAGCTGAGACGAATATCATCCAACCGCCACAGGGCTCTGCAGCCAACGAGACAACCAGCATGGCAGATTCTGTGGTCGATATTGAGGCTAATTCTGCCCCTCAGACGCCTCAGGGCCATATAACTAACGACGAGGCTAATTCTCCTGGTTCCCGCCAATCACCGGCAGCAGATGACACCGACGTCCAAGGAGATACCGACCAACAGGATACTGGACCTCAAAGCAGATTACCAACTCTATCGCTCGCCGATAAGGCAAGGCTTATTTCCAAGATTCAAGAATTAGAAGCCCAAGGTCGTGGGCAACATATCTCTATTCCTCCTGTTGGTGTTGACATGGAAGATATAAAAAGAAGTATCGGCACGGGAAAATGGAGATGTAAAACCTGCGAATACGTGGGTCAGAAAGGCGGGGGATATGCGTCGATCTATGCAGGCAAGCCGAAGAACCAACCTTTCATCGATTGGTCAGCTTTCACTGCTGAGTTCAAGCGGCCCACAACTGAGGAAGCCAAGGCTGTGTTTGAAAGTACTGCCCGGAATCCGCCAAAAGGGAAGATACCTTACTACATCGGTCATGCGGACATTCTCTCTGGGCAGGCATTAGACCCTGGGCCTCTTATTACTGGAAACAGTGATCTTAAAGACATACATACCAACTATCACCATATTGGGGGTCATCTCTCCGGCAATCGCATTCACTGTGAAGATTTTACCTATCTAGATGAAACCGATGAGGGACCAGTATGGCGCGGCCTGCGATCCTTTAACGAGGTTTACATTGGGACTGGATACAAACTGTGGTTATTGGTTGCGAAACGTCACATAGCCAAGTTTGATGCATTCGTCAGGAAAACGTGGCAATGCAGAGAATGCATCGGCGGGGTCGCGCACCGATGTCTCTTCCTTGCCCCCTCAAGTCTTGAGAAGGCAGGCATTGACTTTCACATCTACGTTGTTGGACGTGGAGAGGCTGTCTGGACTTTGCCTGGGCAGCAACATAGCATCATCAATGTCGGCCATTGCGCTGCCCGGTCAATGAATTTTCTATACCCTGGCGAATCGATTGATTTCAAGAAGCTTGCTCACTGTCTAGATTGCGATCAGCATCCCCTCAGCATCCAATATGGCACCCCATTAGTGTCAACAGAGCCCGACCGGAAGCGCAAACAACATCAAGCGCAGTCCCACTTACCTTTGAAGAAGACACGCAACGAGACTGCTCCCCAACGAGAGCTCGTTAAAATCAAGGAAGCGCTACAAGCAGCAAACCTAACTTATCGGCCGATAGCGATCGACGACGAAAATCCATCCGTCGCAGAAGTCAACGTCTATAAGCCAGTGGCTGCAGTACGAAGCACACTCGCCATAGAGCAGTTTGTTGAAGTTGTGCGGCAATGCAGGGACCCGGAAATCAAGACTCAACTTATCCAAGCCCGAAGCTCCTTGGACGGAGCTGTTGAATTAATAAAAGCTGCAGATGATCACACAAAGGCCCCAAAACTTCGCGTTCGGCTTGGTCAATTGAATCTTAGTCAACAAGCTGAAAAGGGGAAAACCGGCTCTCAGACAAACCACAAGGCAGGCTTTCTCGACGAATTTGCAGCCAAGCATGGATTAACAAGGCCTCGGCTGAAACACCATCTTCAAGAAGGAAGGAAGTGGACATCGCTATGCACGTCGCACGATGGACTACTGCCTTTTATTTTCTTGAAATCAGAAACGGCTCTTGGAATTACGAAAGAGGACTGGATGACAGCCACTCGCGATGAAAACAACAAAGCATTCCACAAACTCCTTGATGATAATTATACGAAGAACCTCTGTATAGCAGGAAAGGCACTTGAAAGACTGCTTTTTGGAGAGTTGGTCAAATTTCTTTGGGAGAAGAATGGCTTGGACCTAGATGCGCATAACATCGATGAGTTGCTTAAGGAATACGAAATAGAAGAGGCGAGCGCTGCTCCAACTGAGCATAGTGCACGCGGGGCAATGGCTTAGTCAGTTCGATCTGTAAATCCAACTTAGTCATCATGGCATAATACAGCTACCCTAGACAGAGCAGATGTTTTGCAATTAGCTACCCTACACATAAACTTCTTATTTTCAAACTTAAGCCATGGCAATGTCTTGACTTCCACTCAACCCTTCCTTCTTGACCATTATACCATGGTGTGCTGCGAGTTGATCCATTCTTCATTCTGTTGCTGATGAAATGTAAAAGTTGCGGTAATTTTTACGTGAAGCCGACGTGTAACTGCGAGCTTTCTCAAAGCCAAACAATATATAAACTCTCGGTTTTAATGAACAAGCACGACTGCTCGGCCAGTGTGAATAAGACGTGGCTGCTTCATCAAGTGGAATTTGAACACCACTAGGCTTAATACAGATTGCTGATTGGAGTGGTCGTCCAGACAGAGTAGATATTCGACAGAAGAACGATTCCCATGAGCCACTGAAAAGAGTGACATTGCGCAACACAAGTTGCTGAAGCTGATGTCGTTCAACGAAACTGATCAAGTCATTTTCTGTTGTCCAGAGATGGCGAAAATGAACCCGCCGAATGTGTTGCCATTGTAGAGATCCCAGAGCTATCCTTTGTTCGCTGATCTGCCCTCCAGACTCTGTACCCAGAACAAGCTCATGAAGGTTCGGAAGCATTGCCGTAGCTCTGTGGAGGGAGATATCTAGGCTCGGCTTCTCATCAGCCGCATTGACAAATAGCCGCCCATGGATTCAGAAAGCAGGTTTCGGAATGCAGTAGAGGCTAGTGGAAATTGTTGTATATAGATAGAGGTATGGCCTACAATATTTTCTTCCTGTCGGGGTCATACTTATTATATCACATGTTCACCAATGCCATACAACACGCTTGAGAGTCTCCATGTTCTTATAACATCCATGTGGAACGTTTCAGAAGAATTGTTCCAAAGAAAATTCTTGAAATTCAGATGCAAGAGATTATTTGAACTCCTGGATAAGGCTTACCAGGAGGGGAAAATTAATTGGATTGATCACGATGACTTGGTGGAAGAGCTATGGTTGGTGGTTAATGAGATAGAAGATTATGGCAAGGATGTAGGCAATCAGACAGGTCTTGACCAGACTGGTCAAGAGTGTCAGCGCACCCTTCACAGTCGCAATAACAAATCGCGCGACCAGAACGATAATCAGCAACAAAACGAACAGCCCCACAAAGTTCTCAGGAAGTAGTTCATTAAAATGCTCTTGGCACGACCCCAGAGCGTCGGACCAGTTGGTTTCTTCGTAGAGTTGCTGGACGGAAAGAGTGATTTGATCGAGGACCCATTGAAGTGGAAGAAAGGTCTTGTAAGGGTATGCTATTCTTGTAAGATACTGTCTTGGGAAGGAGTTTTGAACTTACCAGTGAGGTCTGGTAGAAACATGATGAGGGATGGTGTTTGAGTGTGCTGTGAGCTTGCTGTGTCAGTTGTGTTGAGACCTGTGACTGAGACCTTGCAATTACCAGAGATATCGTGGAGTTGTGAGTTGAGTTTATTGTTGCAGTATCTGTTCAGGTACTGGTCTGAAGAAAGTAGAGAAGAGTTATGTGAAGAATCAGTCCCGTTATATACTCCTTGCCAGCACCGATATGCAAGTAGTGACTAAGCTGAATCGCTTCTTTATTCATGTCAAAGAACGGTGAATGACTGGTTTTCTGGGAAATTGTCTTTCTTCTTGTTTGCATCTTTGTCGTCTTTGCTGCACCTGCTGTTCAGTTAATTCTTGTTGATCTTAAGTTACCTGTTGCTTGGCTGGTCCGATGCGGGGGCGGGCCCACCCCGAAAGTGCCGTCAAGATCCGGAGCCGAAGCGGACCCAGACCCGGGAACGGTGCAAGATATACTCACAACAACTCGAGTGCACCATATAGTATTCTGTACTGAGTTTTACATCTCGATATTGCAGGGATTGAAGCTCGCGTGTTGGTATAAGATACCGGCTTATCATGAGCTGTCAGTTCAATTGGGGTCACACCGAAGCACGTCTCCCGCCTTTAACAAAGACTTCACTTCTCACGCTGCATTAGTACTCTGCAACCGCCCATACCGCCCATAGAATCATACGCTGTGGCAAACACTCTGCTTTTTATGCCATCATCGTATTCCCCGCTCCATGCGTCTTCATTCTGTTCAATGGCCATCTCGCTCATCATTTTCTAGCTTCTCATATCACCACACCACTGTCTCTGGTTCGGCTGCTACTGAACATCAAGCATCATGGGGAACCTCGTGGACGTAAGAAGTCTCGCCGTGTCCAATAACCTAACACAACCACTGACTGGACCTTACGCAGGAAGGACACCAGATTAAGTTCAATGGTAAGCTCCTGTCGGAACTGGCCACTAAACCATCGCGACGAATTCACTGGCTTCCGCAAGATCGTGTGAAGATGGAGCAATGGCTTCGCGCCAATCGTACAACGGCGTTTCTCGAAGATACAAGCGACACATGTCTCAACCAGCTTGCACTTGCAATTGGCCTTGAGTTTCGAAGGCTGGATCAAGAGCAGAAAACGCTTGTCAAAGCAAAGATGCGAAGCTCTCTCAAATATACTCTAAACAAGCTTAAGCTGTCGGGGGAGGTCAGTGAGAGATGGGACCCTCGCGGGAAGCAGGTTGTCCTTGATTGGACTCAGAGCAAGGGCCGTTCTCTACGTGGAATACAGGATGGCATCAACAACTCTCCTTGCGCAGCACCTCCGACCCATCACCTCACACCTCCAGTATTGCCTACGTACGATCATCAAAGCCGAACCCCGGGGACCAGTAATAGACGCTCGTCGAAACACGTTTCTCAGATGCACCCTACAGCCTCCCGCTCCTCCATGCAGGTAGATCCTCTTGAAGGCGAGCTGGAGTGGGAACCAGAAGATTTCTACCACCAGAACGATCATCTCGATCAGCCACCCCTTATTCGGTCCAGGCGAACTTTGTGGAAACAGATCTGCAGCGAGCAACAGAGGAGTTCTATCGCCAGAAGGCCCATCTTGACAAGTTTGAGGATCTTATAAGCCCAAGACACAAAACAAACCACCAGGGGGCTATCGCTCAATATGTATCTGCGGTACGGGATACTCGAAGACATAGCGACCGAGAGGTGGAGTTATCGATGGGTCGTGGACAGGCTGCGAGAAAGGAGACACCAACCGCCGATCGGACACTGGCTAGGGGGAGAGATCACATCAATCTAGAGCCATGCAAGACTTCATTGCGGTCATTGACGCCCGAGATGGCTGAGCGTAAAAGCCCAGCCCTGCACGAATCTGACTCGACGAAGGCTCACCGGAAATTTATCCAAAAACTCAGGGAGGGCTCTTACCTCTCTGGGACGACGACCAAGAACGATGAGGGTATGATCCCAGAAGTGGACGAGGTTGTATGGACAAGTGCTGATGAGCACTTCCAGCAGAGGCTAGTAAACACCTCTGTTCCAGATACGCCACCTGTTCCGAAACGATCTGCTGCAGGTAACAGAGCTCTCCGGCAGCAATCTTCCTCAAATAATAAGGTTCTTCAGCGCTCATCTCGTCCAGATCAGCCAAAGTCTCCCACCAGTCTTTATAAGGAGCCAAGCCTAGTATACCCCCACCCTGATCTAGTCAATGGAGTCAAGTGGACATTCGGAATGCGGCTCTGTTTAGGACTCCTTGTTGCACTGGTTCTTCTTTGCTACTTATTTGATGCTTAAGAGCTCTGTATTATTCACGGACCAAGGAACATTTGAACAGGATGTTTTGCTTCAGGAATGGATGGCTTGCAGTCGAATTGTCACGTATGTGTGTCTGAAGTGAGATGGGAACAGATCAACCCTTACCGTTCGAGATACAATTGGTCTGTAATTTCTTATATCGGATATTAAATATCTTCTCCTATCATTATTATTATCTTTAAAAGGACCTTGGAGAGTTGCTATCAGCCTCCCCGAAGTTTACAGCATGCAGAAGTCACAGAACTTTGAGCAGTGCACCTCAGTGATGGAGGCGAAGACATACTCTTACTACACACTCAACATAAGCATTTACTGCCTCAAAGAATCTCACTCACCTCCCACGATAATCACCGACATGCCTAAGTTTGCTCCTGCTGCAAGTTTCCAGGGCCTTCAGAGCTGGTGCTGCATGTTCCCGTGCATGCAGCGGCATCTGCAGGCAGAGCAAGCAAGCACACAGCGATTGCTCGCAAGCTGCCTTGAGTCCTCTGGAAAAAGGCTCTACCTCTCCCGGTCAAAATACCCTTTCTGCTGACATCCTTCTGCACGGCCTATCGACAACAGCAGTCCCGACTTTGCAGTCTGACTGTATGGGAGTAACAAGACATTATTTTCCCGGGGTTTCACGCAGGCTCAGCCCTACGGAGATCACTTTCAGTCTACAGCGCCCACTTGAGGATATCACTGTCATTTGGAAAGCCTGTTTCGCCCGCATTGAGGCAGTTCGCCGATCCGAACTTGTGCAGCTAGGAAGAACCACGAGCTCATGAAGACGAGATACTCAAGCATATCACAAGCCCTGCTTTCGATTCAGTCTGCTAAATGACCAGATGCTCTTTTCTTGGTTAGTAATGTTGGTTAATAGGCGCCAGGTACTCTTGAATGTTCAACCACATACTAACGCTCAGTGTAGTCCTGTCAATATGTCGCCCAGCAAGAAGCAACGTGAAACATGCAACAAGTACTTTAATCCCACCTCATGGTCCATACACACTCGGAAATGTCGCAGATTCAAAATATACAACGCTTTCTGTAGTGCCAGCAAGTCCATTTTTGACAGCCATCGGAGGCTTTGTGGGAAAGATAACGGGAGGGGGAAACATCCGTGCCGAAACTGCAGGAAGACCTTTCCAGGAAGAAGCAATCGCGACAGACATGAGGGAATCTGTATCCGCTGTAAAGATTGCGGTGAGTAGGTGGCGTCTAGCGTGACGAGTAGGGCTCATCACCGCATCAACTGCCAGCCTCAGCTTCAACGGCAAAGTCCCCAGTCGCAGCCTCTCGATCAATCTGAGGTCCAGACCGCATCCCAGGAGCAAAACCATTCTCAGATTGTACCTCCAGTACCGGCTCCTACTGACGGCCTCATTCAGCGCTACAGATCTAAGGTCGAGGATGCTATTCTACGCATGAACGCAATGATCAATACAAGAATGAATGCAAAATCTGACACTTGTAAAAGCGAGGATTACAAGACCCTGCACAAGTATTATACCGGAGTCAGTGTTGTTCGCACCATGTCTGCCTCAGAGTACCTAGAGCTTAGTCGAGATGCTAGGCCTCAAGATAGTATTGTCGTATGTACTATGGCTGAGGCAACCAGTATCATAAACAGGGGGCCACCGACTATTCCAGTACTTATCCCCGGGACACCTAACCCTCAGCGACTCAAGATCGACACCTTTCTCGCCTAGCTAACATGCCGAGATACATTACATGTTCACGACTTCAGCCGCCCATCCGAAGAAGGACATGCTCCGATTTTCCTGCCTTCCAAAGACACAAAGATACTATTTAAAACGCAAGATAAGGGGCATGGCCCGGCCCTCAATTTTCTCAACCTCAGGGGGACGAAGGACCATGCAGGGCCAGAGTGCATTACGAACATGTACGACTACAAGTGCATTGAACTCTCATCCGCAGATAACGGGAAGACTAAGGCGGAGGCTCCAGTCGGGGATCTAGACGACTCAACTCGGTTTCAGCTACTAGCAACAACTGGGGCTATTTATTTACCTCATGTTAACAGACACGGGATATTCACGACTGTGTTGACCGAGCAAGGGGAGAAGATCTGGCTGGTCTAGCCGAATCTGGGGTTCGACGTGTTGAGGGACTGGGATGAAGAGAACGAACTACCGGCTCGGCCTATCGCCATCCATATTAAAGAGGGCTCCTATCTGATCCAATCTCCAAGCACACTGCACGCGCCAGTGACATGAAGACTTGTCTGATAACGGGTACCATGCACTGGTACTCAGGCCATCTACCTGGTATCATCCAGGCCACCTATATGATAAAGGAGGATGCCAAGATTACGAATGAAGATATCTCGGATCAGTTCATCCCCAAGATGGCAAAGCTGCTTGGGCTATGGAGGGAGAACCAGGCGCCCTGCTCGTGGCCTCCACTCGATCAGTACCCAGAAGCCATAGCCGCTTTCAACGCAAGTCTCCATACCTTCGCGTTTTAAAGTTCTTGCTGATAGTGATTAGACTCTTCGGAAGGGGTGCAGTTGCAAGGCTAAGAACACCCTCTGTGGAAGCACGTCGTCGTGCAAATGCAGAAAGCTAGGTCTACCTTATTTCGCCAAGTGTCATGTCAACAGAAGAGATTGCGACAATCTGAGTAAGTAGACTGCCGATGGTAGGGAGTCTTGAGTTTAGCGATCGTTAGTGTAAAGGCACCGCTGGGATATGTGTGCTTTTTGCGAAAGCGTTCTTGCCAGGTACTCCCAGTATGAACAAGAGAGTTGGAAATGTGAGAATGTGTGAGATTTTAACAAAAGGGATAGAATAGAGAGGAGTGTCATCTGCCAGGATAGGAACACGGGAATTGTCACTTATATAGAACCTGGGCGCTAACATAACCTCGGATTGTGGACTTACTAGATGGCGCATCCTAGTAGCCAATATTAGCCCACAGTCAAATACTATCCGTATCCGTAGAAAACTTAGTCGTCGGAAATTCGAGTTGGCTTGATTGAAAACATCTTTCGTGAAGGCGAATGTAACGTTCTTTTCGACAGGCAAAGTAAAACCGGTCGAGGAATGAGAACAGGCTTTGAGTTGATGAGCGCTTAAGACCCAGCAGTTTTATCAAGATTCTCGAGCAAAACAGCTGCGTAAATGACGCGTAAGAACATTCTAGTAAAAAGTGGAATATCTCTACCGCCTGGTCTGAGGATATATTCCGTACAAAATTCCACAACTTGGTGTAAAACTTACCCTACACTGCATGGATGCGACCTCGACGAGCAGTGAAAATATGGGGCATTCATCGCAAGAGCAGGGTTGTTTGATTGGAAGAGCTTCCAACTTACAGGGCATTTGTTGCAAGGGCTGGTGAGTAGTTGTCGCAAGAGCAGGGCGATCAACCTCCACTAACCGGGAGAGCAATTGGGCTTATGCAACATATCGTTCGTTCCCTTGCGTTCACCCTTAGCAGTAACTACAAAGCTCAAATGACCGTTTGAGAGTTGACCAAGTCAAATGAGCAGGAAAAACTTATCTCGACGGCAAGAATAATTGGCCAAGCAGTCCGTGCCTGGAACAACATATACTGCAAGATCATTTTAGTAATGCGCTTTTTCATCTGGACGATATTTTTAACTCGCAACGATGAGGGTATCGCGATAGCGTTAAATGATTTCAAGTGCGGGGAGCATGGTGTTGAGGGGGCCTCTTTTCGGAGAAACCATTCATGGTTAGGCAGAGGTCAGGGTTCGATTCCACCTTGCTCAGGTTTTTGCCAGCTAACGCGTCTTTTGTCCGACCCCATCAGTCAAGTTGAGTTACCAGAAGCACAGCGTCAATAACCACTACAACCTCAATCAAGGTCATAAAAAAAGGCCTTGGGGCCTAATTAAGGAATTTATTCTTCTTGGGCGAGCTACAGTCCTCAGTATGGTTTATGCTATCAGCTAGCAATTAAATGCAATTGCAAGGCCCTTCCTGGCGGGCTCGCCCTGGTTCAACAGAGGGAAAAAGGTAGCACAAATAGATAATAACAGCACTCAATCAACTCGTACTCGACACAAATTACCCTTTAACCAACCCCATGAGTCTGGGTCTGTCCGCACCTACAGCCTAGAGAAGCTCCAAGTACATGTTTATGCCTTAATCTTACTCCTGCTACATGACTTTATTGCACAGCGACGAAGCGCACCGTGGGATGATCTGATCGCTTTGCAATGCCGTGAGGTTTCGTAGCCTGCAAAGCTTCAAAGTCCATCTGTTGTTACTTCCGCATGGACTGCTTTCGGAACACATGGAAATGCTAATGAATGTTGACTTGTGCTGAGAAATGGAACGCAACATGGCTATCTCAAATTGTCAAAGGTGCTTCAGAACCGAGTTATGGACCCATATTGCGGCAATGCCAATTCAAGACATCGCGGCTGGTGAGGAGGAAGACCGAGAATACAAACCGGAACGAAGGTATCCCATAACTAGACTCAACCCTCACCCCTGTACTCAAAGTTCTTTGCATGGTAGGGAAAACTCAGAACATATCCCGGTCTTCAGCAGGTTCCACAGATCTACCGACAATGTACGCAAGATGCTGCAGAGCCCTGTCATCCGGGGCCCCTGGATCAGGGGAGACGCTCCACACTACCTCGTTTCTGGACGGCAAGGAACCAATAGCCTTACATGAAATGAGCCTTTAAATCATTATGGTGCGCATGTAGCACCCACTGCACTACACTTCGCAAAGCAGCGGAAGATTGGCCGCGGTGTCCGCATCGCCAACTGAACCACTATGTCGTATCGTGAGATTGAAAATGCAACTCAAGATGGAGAATCAAGTGCTCTCATCTCATTGACTTTTAGCCTGGTCCTGGATATTGTGGAGATGGCGGAGCTGTGTACTGATTGATTGCGTTCCCAAACAGTCAGATGTGTAATTAAAATTGAAAATTTTATATTTCTCAAATTTACTTTTCCAACTCATCATAAAACCTCGGTAGTAGGCCCTTTGATAGTCGAAAACTGCGACTATTTTCTGACACTGTCTGTGTCTGAATCCTGATCACGTCTTCTAATATCCCAATTGCCCGTGCTATCTGGCCATCTTTGAAATATGCTCTAGCCAGTTGATATTGTCCTTCGAGTAGATTTGGGTGATTCTCAGCAAGAAACCTTTTTTCAATGGCTACCATCCATTCCAGGATCTCAATTGCCTTTTTTCCCTGCTTGCAGGAAATATAGGCTCTTGCAAGCCCATGGTGTGAATGTAGTCGATCTGGGTTAATATCCCCTCGTGTATCTTTGTAACTGACTCTAGGATCTCCACTGCCAGCTGTACCTGACCAATATCGATATATGCTTCGGCAAGTGCATGCTGTGATGCCAGTCGACTGAGGTCGTTTTCAGCTAATGTCTGCTGCTCGATGTTTGTAACGAGCTTTAGGATATCCACTGACTTCTGCGCCTGTCCAATTGCAAGGTATGCTGTGGCAAGGACTTGCTGTGATGTTAATAGACTTGGGTCATCTTCTGCAAGTATCCTTTTCTCAGAATCCACTATATCTTGTAGTATCTCCACTGCCTTCTCCTTAAGCTCAGTTTCCAGGTATGCTATTGCAAGAAACAATCTGGATTTTCGTAGCCACTCAGAGTCTCCCGGAAGGGTCGAGTCGTAAATCTTAACAACATGTTCAAATATACCCACAGCTTCTTTTCCTCAATTGTCCCTAAGCAAGCATTGACCAACCAGGGATCCTAGATGAGCCACATTCTGGTTCTCAATATCACCTAGGCATCTTAGGAGCTGAAGCGCATGTGGTAGATACTGCCTCCAGAGCTCGCGATTCTTCCACTCCATTCTTGGAAATACAAGTTTAACACGTGCAAGTGAAATCAGCTGTATTTCTCTCAACTCTCCTTTTTGTTCGATCCATTTTCGCGTAACCATGTGTACAAGCCTGTGCATATCGTATATTGCATCGAGACCTCGCTGAGTCAAGAAGCCGTGACTCTTGAGTATGCCTACAACACGCGTTGTTTGCTGTTCTGTCTCAAAGACAGGTAGAATAGATCTTGGAATGGCCCTTGACTCAATGAATGCCATGAACGAAAGTAGTTCGGCGGCTGCTTGGTTAGAGCTTTGGATACGGTCGAACGATACGATCCAGGTAGTAGCGACAGCACTTTGTGACTCATGGTAGTAGGTTTCATCATCGAATTTCTCCCCTAGCAGTTCAATGACGTTCTTTTCGTCCGCGTTATCGCAAAGTTGAACGTACTCGGCGAAGTTGGTCTTGTAAATGTTCATGTACGCGGCTGCTTGTGCGATCGCCAAGGGAAGGTAGGTCAAACCTTGTAACAGTGTTGTCAAAGTCTTTTCGTCACGGAGCTCGTCGTCGCGAGATCCATTCTCATTATCCAGCAATGTCCTGAGTAACTCTGATGCCTCTTTGGGATCCATTTGCATCAGTTCCACTACTTGGTTTTTCATTGCGAACGCAACTTCTCGGGACCGAGTTGTGATCAAGATCCGTCCATTGGCATGGTACGGCAAGAAGTTGAATATTCCTCTGTCCGAAGATCGTGAGAAGCGGAGAATATCAATGTCATCGGCATTATCGACGACCATGAACCACCTTTTAACCTTCCCAGAGCTGAGGTGCCGTTTTACGACCTCTTTGGCGTCTTCGCCTTCAGAGCATGAAATATCCAGCTTCTTTACAAGTTGGACACATTCTTGCTCGAAGCCAGCCATACTGAAGGCTGGTATCCAGAATACTGAACAGTCTTCTTCGTGACCCTTTGCCCAGTACGCCATATGCAGCGCAAACTGTGTCTTACCTGCGCCACCGAGCCCAACAAGTGCCACTCTGTTACAGCCATCTGTCTTGAAGAGCTTGTCCTTGAGCGTGTTGATAACAGTTATACGTCCACTGAATCCTTTGTTTTCAGGGAACGGGATTGAATGTACAATTGAATCTTCAATATGTTAGCTACAAACTACATCTGGGAACCCTTTTCACACTGACTGCTCGTATCCTCAGTGGCCGTATTTGCATTGCTTTCTTCAGCAAGCTTCGCGTTTGAGTTTCTTGTCAAAGACTGGATGAACTTGTCGATGACTCTTTTGTTCTCACTCAAGTAATTGTGAGTGTGCGATGAGATGCTGCTCGTCTCTTTCCAATCTGAAAGTGAGATGTCTTCAAGCCCACGTTCGACGTTGAAACGGTGATAGGTTCCAGTCTCACCATATCGTTCGTCCAATCTCAAAGCCACCTTCTTGGAGGTAGTTGCCATCTTCTTTAAAGCTCTGAGGATGGAGGCTCTGGTGTCTTTGATGCTCACAACATCACCAAGACCTGTGCCGATACTCAGAACTCGCATCTCATCGCGGCTAGGAAACTGGTCCTTGGCTTCTCTGATGAGAACTTCACACGGATTATTGTATCCGAACCCAGCATCAATAAAAGTGATCTGGTCGCGGCCAACCTGGATTGGCTTGAAGAACGTAGTTGCTGCAGACGTTGCTCGCGCTACCTGCCAAACGGTACATCCATCAAGAGGTGCTGATGTGTCGTATGTCTTGAATAGAGTCAGAAGAGTATCGACATTGTCCTTTGTGATAGCCAGCACGACTCTTCAAGAGGGATCAGCCATCGTCACTCATGCATGGAGCCAAACCAGGGAACTTACGTCTTGGTGCGCGAATCCCCGCGAAACTGCATTTCTCCATGAGGGCAAGTTTCCGCGGTGGCCTGCTCTTCCTTTCGTTGTTGCACACATGCGGGATCAATGCAATACTCTTTTACTGTCTGCTTTATAGCTACTTCTAGCTGTTTGGCAGAGAACGCACCGCTTGGTGATCCTGGAAGGTTCGGTCGAGATTTAGGCGTGAAGGCTTGCTGAGCAACTTTCTTGTATGCTCGGATACATTCATCAACAGTCATTCCTAATTTTCCGAGCATAATGGCGATGATACTAGATGCACTCAGTGGAAGAAGAGAAACATTGAACAAAGAACTAACCCTCCAGTACTTGTGCCTCCTATCAAATCGAACCATTCGCATGGCTTTGGCACCCGGTCAAGCTTATTGGCCTTTTGCAACTGTTCCATGATTCTCTCAAGAATCAAGAGGCTGGAAATACCACGTATGCCTTCACCATCTAGGACCGTTACTATCAGTAAAGCTTTTCACATAATCTTCAATCTCAGCTTACCCAAAGAGAGTACTCGCAGCAAAGGAGGGTTCATGACGGCAATCAAGCGCGCGAAAGGCGCAATTACTATAGATCCAGGAGGCAAGAGACAAATAGCTGTTGATAACGAACCAGAGGATTAGAAAGGTTTGTTGATGGAAAGAAAATAGGAAGAAGACCAAGTGCGGGGAAGTCGCTGCTGCTGATGCGAAGTCCTATACAGGGCTGTGATAATCCAGGCCGTCAGATTGGTCAAATTCGCGATCAGACAGTTGAAAACCAATCGTTACGCGCCGAGAGCCCCAGCATATGGTTGGTTGACGACATAGTCAGGCACCAACAGCTATGGCAACTGTGCGGTGAACCACTGAGGTTCATCTCACTTCCTCAACTCACTCACTGCTCAGCATAGATTGAGCTTTTGTACGCCTTCAAAGCAGCAGAATCGTGTGGAACTCGATCCTTTGGGTGATTTCACTATTCCATCGAAATGCTCTGAGAAACAGAAATATCTCTTGGCTCAAACGACGAGTATCTCAGACACGACTGAGGGGCATGAGGGGCACTCGATCGGGATGAATTCAGATCATGGCCCAATCGACACTCCAGAACAAACACCATCACCAAGTCCAAATCGGAATGATGGTGGTATTACTGAAATCGAATTTAAAGCGTCATTGAGACACTTGTGCCTTACGTCGCCCGTCTTCCAGGCCATGATTCAAGGGCCCTGGTCAGAGTCGCAAACCAACAGGGAAGGCCAACTTACCATGATGGCTTCTGACTGGGACACGAAAGCCTTTTTTTGATGCATGGATAGTTCAATAGCCTGCTTGGTTTGGATACTCGGATTCCATTGGTGACCTTTAAAATTATCTGTTGCCGGGTATTAGTGCGACTGGCAGCAGTTTGACTGCCACTACCGCTAATCTATCAGTCAATATTCTTTCCAGACGCAAATACAGTTTTCCCAGGTCAAACGTTCAGGCTCCAGCCTCTCTGGTCCGTGGCCCTGGAAGCCATCGCGAAGAAGGATATAAAGCTGCACTTTGTGTGCATTTCAGAGAAGGGTCGCTAAGGAGACATTTCTTCCTTGCCGAAGGAGAGAGGTCACCTGAGAATGTGCGTTACATCTCATTGTGAGATCTGAAGGAATCACGCCGTGGGGATAGGGATGTAACCTAGCCTCGGGTGATATATCGTGCCTCGATCCCGCTGACGATCACAGTTATTCAGAGTTACAGATAGTTATCACTGGCCAAGTTGAGCGGTTCCCTTGTCAGTAACCAGCAACACCATGTCCTTGGAGGCATCTGGCTCCTTTATAGCGGAATACATCAATTTCTTCTTATTTGAGTAAAAGATAACTGGGCGGTTGCTATTGACAGGCCTGAGATCATGTTCTCGCACCCAGCTGGCTATTTCGAAGACAGCAAGAGATTCACATTTACGTCGTGAGATGTGGTAACAAAGCACTCATCAGAGTAGCCGAGGCCAGCGGCGATATTACCCACGGTTATCTGGAAGTTGACATGCAAACCAGATGACAATTCCAAAACGAGAAACCCAAGGATGAATCGGCACAGTTGATGGATTAGGGTTCTAATAGATACCTACTACTCTTTGGGCCATAGCCAATGGGATAGGAATGATGGTTCAGATCGGTCCTGCGCCGCTCATACTGGCGATGGTGCAATTGTGGTGTCTTTGGTGTCTTCATCATGGATGCCTGCTACGGCGAGTTCCCCAGGGACGTTCGCTTGACGAGCCAGGACAATCTCCATATCAATTCACCGCGCATGAATTATAAATGTGCTGCGAAGATCTCGACGATATGCAAGCCTTCGTTAATGCGAGTTTGTTTCTTGGGGATGTCTATCAGTTTGCCCAAGGTTCTAGCGCAGGTAGAAGCCACTCGCTCAACAGCAAGGCTCTTAAATAACAAATTCGGACAATGCGAAGCCAGGATTATTAGAGAAGGTTTCAGAATCTAGAATACATCCGCTTCAAATTGCAGGAAATAGTGCAAAGAGACACGCGCAGTCCCCTGCTCTATAAGCGACAGGTCGCCACCAACTCCAGAGGCAAGTCCTACACCCAACCTCTGAGAACAGTTTATGAGAGACAAACTCCAAGTGGGTGAGGCTGAGGAGACCTAGTTCTTCAGATGTGTTGCATGTACCTCTCGAACAAACCTTATCCTGACGTTTATTGGCATTCGAAGCGGTGACTTGGTGTATGAACCTCCAAGTCTCCAGACCAGTGGAGCAGGATATGAGGAAGCTTAGCTTGGTTGTTGGAGATAGCTTGCTCAAAGCTATGTAAGCAATGTTATGTATGTATTATCGGCCGAACGGGCGATGGTGGGACGGCCGTGCTGACTTGAAGGCGAGGCATGCTTGCACTTCGAGGCGAACACGATGAGCTAACATAGAGTTATCTAGGTGTAAACAGAGCTTGTAACACTTCTTCTGGACTCAGCTCACAATGGCGAAAAGCGCTAACATGTCATGGAAGTATATGGCAGGCTTGCATTCTGTAAGTCAGAGGACGGAGAGGCTAGGGGCCGAAATATCATCCCACTGGCTCAAGTGGACACAAAGTTGATTTAGATGATATTGCTCACCTTGTAGTTTGCATCACAAAGCTAATTTAGCATGCGTCGAAAGACGCCAAGCTGTTGCAGGACATATGTTGTGCCGTGAAATGTTGAATGGTAACCGCGCGCCTTTCTCGTGAACATCTCGGTGAGCTTCTCATGTCGATATCTTTTTGACGATGGCCTAGCACGGAGTTGCAGTATATTAAGTTCAAAATACGCAAACACCTTCTCTTCGCGACTGAAAACTGGATCAAGGTACTGAATACCCGTACGAACTGCCATTTGTTCGGTGAGAGCACCGCCAGTTCTTGATGCTTTGCCAACCAGCCCAGCCGCCGAAACAACTCACAGTACTTGCAGACTAAAACAAGCCCCCGCCTTGCCCCCTTCACGGCAGTAAAACTAACTGCATAGATGAATTCCTCTTGGCAGCTTCCTGCGCTTCACAAAACCGCCTGCAGAATCAACCACCGGTAGTCCAGAGACCCCATCAGCAGACAAATCCAATACGAAACCCTTGAAGGTCTGACATGACAATCGAGAGACCCCTGAAAAGGGCAAAGAAGCAAGTCGTCGCCGTTGACTCATCGTGCGCAGAGAAACAAGCCTACTCTTAGCCTCTCAGCATGGCTCAACGGACAATAAAAAAACCGCTTGTCTACAAGGCGCAAGCAATAGATCCCAGCCGTCGCTTCACAAAGCGCAGACCACAAGCATCTTTCTCAAGAGAGATATTTGACGGAATGTTCTAGCGTTGATCTTCAGGTCAGGCCTACTCAACGTTGTCATGAGTTCCGGGCATGGAATTCCGTCATGATGCAGTAGCTTGCGATTAGGTGTCTTTGTTTCGTTTGCAAATGAAGTTAGATTTCTGTGAAGACTTACGAGGCGGGCGTTTACCGAGAAGCAATTATTTTACAGGGGCTATCCAGTGCTGCGGAGAACCAATCACTGACTGAACCTACCCCGTAAGAGCGCTAAGTAGCCCAAAGGAGCAGGCTTGCAGCCCACTATAGCCTTACTGCTCCCCCAGTAGATATCCCTGCTCCAGAGTCCGGAAACAAATGCCCTACGGCAGAGGTTGACCACTGGCTAATACCGTGCACTCACTGTTTATCTTAAATGTCACATCGGCATTGAGCTGATGAACATGTATTGTTTATTCGACCCCCAGGTCGCCATATCTCATTGCACAGCAGGGTGATAACTGAAGCGATCACTAATTCTGGAATTTGGATCCCGTTGCAGAGGCAGGTTATCCTTCGTCATCAAAGAGGGGAGGGCATGCTAGTCAAGCCTCTCAAAGTTGGTGCCAACAACCAACATGTATCTTACATCAATGCAACAATCAGTAGTTTCAGGTCCCGGGGCACGGCCTCCAGCGAAAAGGGTCTTTAGTGCCAGGCGCTATTGTCAAGCCAGAATATCGCAATTCCTAGACCGAAAACGGAGACGACTTCAGTAAAAGATATGGGAATCATTGCATGTGCCATGGTGGAGAAGCCGGTTGTGACCCTTTCTCCCGATAAGAAGTAGGGCAAGGAAGGGACCAATAACAAGACGTGGAGGATGCTCAGCGTGTCGCAGCCGCGACTGACCGCGAGAGCGCATTTGAGTGATGGGTGATTGGACGCTGCAGAAGATAAACTACGCAGGTTAAGTTGGTACGTTTTGTTTCCCACAGATTGTGTCTGTCGCATCCACGGATGATCGATCGATCCAATAGCAGCGGACCAAGCAACATCGGATGGCAGTGCGCGTGTGCTGCTGGCCAGGTCACCAACATGTGAGGTCCCCTGCGCGTAGTCCTGCATACACCACTGCTGCATATACAACCTGTCAATGAGTGCTAGCCCCGGGGAGGTTTCCAGCAACCTTAGCGCCGCATGACTGCACCGCCAGCACCACAGCACAACACATTTGATCTGAAGCCCATTTGCATTCCACTATCTGCCAAGAGATACAGAGTGAAACTAAAGCCTGGTCAGAGAGCGAACGCGAACTACTACACGTGTAGTCTGTATATTCCCAGTTCAGCTGGTTTTCAGCTGGTTGTTGGGCCCTTGGTGAATTGAGCTGAGAAACCTCATCCTGGTGCATCGGGCCAGCTCTCTTTGAAGCTGTTTTGACATGTCATATACTTGCTCAACATCATCAGTAGTCTGTAGCTTACACATCTCGGTAATGACATAGTTAATTTAGCACAAAAGTGCTGCTAGTTCATTATAAAACTAAACTAAACCCCGACCTTCGAACTGTTATTTTCAACATCACCACCTTTTCCCCTAAGGTTGATTATATCCTTTTCTCTTTTATTCCTCCGCATATCGTCCCCCAAGACGAGCATTCTTCCTACCAACGTCGGACACGAGCCTTTCACCAAGCATCTCTTGACACACCATCTTCGACATAGCCATTTCCATCACCATACATCAATACCTTTGCGGCTCTCCCCAACAACGACTCCCGTCCCAAACTCCCCTTGTTAAACAATGGACAATGATGCCATGTATTCGCCAACCTTTGAACATCCTTTCGTCATCGACAAGACCAGAGACAGGTTGCAGGTGCGCCTTCACAAAGATCACCTTGAAGGATACCTCCACATCAACTTCCCCAACTACGATCCCAACGGAGGCTTTGAAGGCCGCCATGTCTGTAGTTAAGAACAAGGATATCAGGATGTTGAACAAGACGCATGGCAGCAACTCGTCTGCGTGGGTGTCCCTGACAGGGCATCCATGGTGTCATGCCACGACCCTCAGCCGCGGAATTCACTTCGCCCTTCCCGTTTCCGCGGTGTGAGAGAACGACAGCAAGACCAGTCATGTTCCTCCTGCCGACGTGCAACAAGACAAAGACCAGGAAAATGTGGTTTCTCCGCCGCTGAAGCCCCGTCCTGTCGGTTTGATGGCGACGAAGAGAACGCGTCCCGAAGACGACGGTGACGAACAACGTTCTCCAAGCGTCCGGATCCTCGAGGCTTCACGGGGTGGTTCCCCTGGAGCAGTGCCAGCCCAGAACCACTCAGTGGAAACTAAGGAACCTACAAGTGCCGTTCCCTTGAGCCGAAGACGACGTGGGAATGAGAGGACGATGGTACTTCGGAATGGCGACGGCGGTGTTTTTTAGGCTGCGCGAGGAGAGAGAAATGGATCGTTCGCTTGGATGGGGAAAAGACTTCTTGCACTTGTTGCAGCAAAGATTTGTTTCACGGAGGTTGTGCTGTAGTGGGAAGTGAGAGTTATGATTGGAATTAGTGCTTGGGTTATGTATTGCCTCAAGTGTCTGTAAACAAGATAAGATTCCATCCGACTTCCAGGGCCTCGCATCATCGTTCTGTCTTTGAGTCGTGCATTGATCCACGATTGCACCAGACGTCTGCCCTAACAGAATTATAGAAAGCTTCGTGTGAACCACCAATGCTCTTCTGATTAACCTACTCGTCAAATTCCCGCATGATCCTCATTGCAATACTAATAAAGGTCCCAGTCCATGAACCACGAGAGGAAAGACTCTGAAAGAGCCGTCAAGCCATCAATCATTCATCGCGCCTCTGTTTCCGAGTCCCATAAATCGATGCGTTGCTCTTGAACAGACAAACGCCTTCATAGCCCAAAGGCATTCTCCCGCTGTAGCCTGCCGATCTCGATCTTCATGGATTGTATTGCTTCTTCCATTAGCAGCAGGCGGCGGAACTTGTAGTCTTGTCCTTGCCTAGCATCCTGTTTGGCTTGATCCCACAGAATCTCCCAACTTCGCTCCAACGCCCCCCTTTTATCACCTGGTAGAGCTGAGTGTCGTGTGTCGGAGGTAGATGATGCGACACTAGAGGCAGCTGCATCGCTAGAGCGTGAAAGTCGATGGCGTCGCTGAACTTTGGTCCGTCTGCGGCTCGAAGTCGACACTTGTGACTCGAAGGCGTTAGTACATGCAGACGCCATATCATGGGTCATGGACTAACCTTGTTCGGGGCGAAGGGAAGCTGTGTCTTGGGGCGGTAACGAAGAGGTGAAATATTACACCAACCATGCTTAAGAAAAGCGCGAGAGAAGATGGAATCGCACGGATTGTTGGGGAGAGGAACACCAAAGGGCCCTTCGAACCACGTTCTGAAGGACTCTTTACAGCTCAACTTACCAGTGTCTTGAATGCAGATATCATACATGTCGTGCGTGTACCATATCCCCTGGACGAAATCGTCACCATGGGCACCCAACCCGGCCAAACCCATACGGAAAGAGTTGGGATGAACTTCAATGTCAAGATACGTCCTACCAACTCATCAACTGACCCTTACCATCCTCGCTCTGTCCTATGTTTCCGCATAGCTATATACCCAGCAGTCAGAAACCCGGTCAAGGCGCCCTGGCGTAGTCGTCGAAATCACCTACACCCAACAAGGCAAGAAGCTGAAGAAGCTTGCCAAGGCTTACATCGGCGGAACCAAAGGCAAGATCCAACCATTGTCGGAAACTTCAACATTAACGCAGTGCCAAGGCCTACATAAGTGGAATTAGAGGCGGGATCAAGGCTGTCATTGGCTTTGACATCAACAGCAACAAGCAGTCAACTGTCTCGGTCTACAAGGCCAGATTTACGGTAGAACGAGCTTCGGGGGGTATCAGTCGCATATTGGGTTGTGTGGCGCCAAGAGATTCGTTCTCCTAAGCCAAATGGACTTGGATTGATCTTGGAAGTTGAGCGAGTTATTAAGAGAGTTATCCAACGTGCAAGAGCGGCGCGCACTTTGTCATTCTGCTTCGACGCGAGGCACTGACGAGTCATCTTCGTTACTTCGACTTCAATATGCTCATGAGTGGGGCTACGACTTTCAAATGAGTCTAAGTTCTCTCAGCCGGAATAAGCTCTCAGCCACAAGTCTCAACTGCAAATAACACTTCTAGCTCACAACTGTGCCTCCAATCCCTCGGCCAAGAAAGGTTAGCTCAGCACCACAAACACCCAGGATCTTCAAGATGTCGGCTCCCGCACCAACAAGACTAGTCTTTTGTCAACAACATCCCGACCAAACCCATGTCGACAACTACACAAACAATGAGCAAATGCTTAACTTTGGCCGTTGCTCACCATCGCCAATTGCCTATCAGCGTCGCTAGGTACCCTATTGCGAAGCAGCCTGTCTTCGCTGGGTCTTAGCTACCGTGCTGATCGCGAGTCGACCAAGTCCCCCATCACCAGCTGAGCAAGATACGCCATCAACCTTGCGATAACCTAAGCTTCGGTGTCGTGGGTTTCAATATACGCAGACATCCCATCGGGCACCATCCTCCTGGCCACCCTCGCTAGGTTTAAGCTCAGGCTTGTCCTGGGCCAGTGTTGATCAGTCAGGAGATAGGACTTTTCTCGGCGGATCTGCTCTCCAGTCCTCCGGAGATTATTGATAAGATATACAAAGTCCTCTGCAATCAATGTCAAACTGGGCCACGCCACCGTCTCCCACAACGAGGTCTTTGCCACATCTTGTTCATGTCAAATCTGAGAACCATCTTTTCCTATACCAGTCAACTCGAGCAGACATAGCATTCATAATCCACAACCAGCGCGGCAAAACGCCTAAGGAGTCTAATCCCATTGCCTACCTGCACCTTACAACTTGTGCCATTGATAACCCCTTCACGCAGATACCCAGTCAAGTTCTTAAGCGACTTGATGGGGGCTCAGTGAAGAGAGGCGATGAGGCAAAAAGTAAAAGAAAAAGAAAAAAGGCCGTGCCGCATTGAGGAGTTCATTTCTACGTAATCCCCTGACAGAAGGGTATGTAAGGGGTACATCCTTCCTGCAAATCATAAAACCTGGGGAATCGGCGTTGCTGTCGTTATCGCAGAGGACACGGCATTCCGAACGATCACGGACGCTGAACAACCCCGATGCGCGATGATCAAGACACCATAGAGTGACTCGATGCGTCAATACGCACACGCGGTCAAACGTCTCCTTACCTTGTCCCTCAGAGCCCTCCCAGTAGCAGGCGGACTTCTACAAGCGCAGAACGCTGGCCACAGAGGTGAGCGACAATGACGAAGACGACTCGCAATTCAATTCAGCGAATTCTTTCCCTCCATCTCCTCGCCCTACACCTCGAAGTCCGCCCAGCAGCAACTGGACTTTCCCAACAGCGCAGAAGCCCGCCCATCTCCCCACCGACAGGGAGAGCAGGTAATATCATCACTGCAGTCCAGATGAACGAAGGCATCAGCGACCATAAGATTACAGACACTCCAGAAGTGAGCGGTGGTATTCCAGTGCCTCCAACATGACTTTCCTTTCGAAGGCCTGCCCGTGGTCAAAAGACTCGTCCGACATAGTCGAGGCCTTGCTGACTGCCAAGGACAACAAAGACTAGAAGGCCTCGAGACTGCCAACTCCAAAGCCCTGCGCACATTACGGTGAGATCGCGATCGCAGAAATAGATGAGATCACCGACAAGAAGCCGACTGAGATACCAGGACTCCCACGTCAAACCTCTCCCCTTTCATCCACCAACATGTCTTCCCGCAACCAGGACATGAGCAACCTATGGAGCGGCCAATGGTATATGAGTTATCAAGACGTCGTTGCGAATGGACCAAGTTACCGTCTTCTTACGTGTCCGGTCTGAGCTCTGACGACAGCTGGCGAAGAGAAATTAGCGTATAGGTCCGAAAGCTCAAGCAGAATGACGAGAACCTTCAACGCAAAGACTCCATCACCAGACTCAGTACCGCCCGTAAAGCACTCAACCCTGCGATACGAAACTGTATACCACGCCAGCGACATCTCTTCCTTCTGAACTGTTCTTCCGAAGCCAAAGACGACGGCGGAGCTGGATCGAAGCAAGCTCTAAACTCCACGCATTATGTGTTTCTCCGACATGGAAACCGAATTTCTGGCAAGTCACTCTTGAATACTCTAATCGTTCATACCGACGAAATAAAGTCAACAGCTTCCACTCAGCGCGTACAGGGAGAGAAGGTCAGTATCATAAGTCATCTGCATAAGAAAAAGAAATACGCTCCGAGCCGCGGAATGCCTCGGATAAACGTGCACCAAGTCGCGAACAAGCTGAAAGCATCTGGGATCACACCCAATACAATATTTCTCCTCTCGGGAGCTTAAGCACAGAATATATTGTCGCTGAAGCTAAAACCTACGCCAATGATGCTTGGAAGACAAGTGCTTACCAACCTTGCGAGGCGATGTGGCAGTCACCACAGCTACCCCAGAAAGGCGAACGGACCTGAGCGCATCACTCAAAGCAGCTATGGAACTCTTGGTAGAGGGGTGTACAGACCAGACAAGCTCACGGGGAATCAAGACCATCCCGCAACGGATCGATATGATGAAGAGAGCTGGGTTATGGTCTTGGTGTGCTTCCAGAATAAAGACTCGACATCATACGGTCCCCGGGAACACCGCAAACTAAGGGTCTTGGACAGCAAGGAGTCCTGGAAAGACAAAGGTAGTGAGTTACTGCTACATCAGTGGATTGGACTGCCAGCAAGTTATTACCACGGTCAGGTGCATTGGAAATTTATTAAAGTTGTCATAAGCAACTTCATCTCCCAATCCTCAAGGAAGATACTTTGCAACTGTGCACGCCGAAAAGGGAGAGAATTCTACTGACGGGGCTTAACGATCACGGCGACAAAGTGCTAGGACGACAAATACAGAAAAGGAGAGCTACAGTCAGTTGATATGATGATTTGCACATTCGAGGCTCTCCTGAGGCCATCTCCGCTAGACACACCGAAGCAGCAACCGTCGGTAATGGATCGTCGGAGAAGCTTGACTTTCACTGTGAGATGAATGAGTTGTTTCATCACAAGCCCATCAATCTATTGTCTCGGCTCCTCGACCTCGAAGGAGAGCCCACAGTGTATCTCGAATTCGAGGGCGTTGATGATCAACAAGATATCTTCGGAACCTGAACACCTGCGACAGGAACCCCGAAGCGCAGACGCCTAAATTCGCCTGAACCTATGGCGTTTGACGTCAAGCGGTCGTTAGATGAGGCTACCTCATTCACCTCGCGGCTGAAAGTTCCTCCAACCTGGTAATAGAAGACGATCCAGTCGCAATCCAGAAGGCAGCACTCGCCTTATTCGCGGAAAACGTTGCAATGATATTCCTCGGCACCACCAGAAAAAATTGCAGAACCAGAAAGCAGAAAGCAGAAAGTTCAGGTTCTTGCTGACACCACCCAAAGCATTGCATCCATCCAAAGAGCTACCTCTGTTACTGCCATTCATGAAGGTCGTGCAGCACGACCCATTCTCTTTCAGCAATGGAAAGACTGTGCTCCATACTTAAAACACGATAAATGTCCTTCCCAGAGTCCTATTGAATCACAGTCCATCACAGGAAGTCGTTGATGAAGACCAAACAGCCGAGAAAGAGGACATCAAGAAGGATCACTACTGAAGACAATGCTGAGGCGAGCGATGGCGAGAACGATGAACGAGAAGAAATCGGCACGATCTACGGATGCTGAGTTTTGTAAGCAGACATCCCACTAAATTCTACTGTTCAGGACCAACGACACTCCTCACATGGAGATGTGCCTATCTCCATCTCAGGCGAACAGGTTCAGCAGATCCTAAAACCGCTCACAGGCATCCGGTCGTGGTTAGGCTCGGTACATCGAGAACCATTCCCTTGTTTCTGTAGCTGGTCAATGACCGTGCTGCGAACAGGTGGATCGCACACTGTCGAGACTACCCAAGACCCATCCTCCCCATCATTTCCAGTTCTGACAATTTGATCAAGGACAAGTTCGCTGCATAAGACGTCCGCGATGAACCTGGAGTCAGCTTCAAAACTCGGCTTACAAGGAAGAGCAGCCGAATGCTACGTGGATATCGGAAGAACGCTTCTTGATATGATAGCCCGAGCACGCTGCATCCAGCAAAGTCAACAGGTCATTATTCCAAGTCACCTACTAATATTTACTCCCGAATGAAGAATAATTTCAACACTAGTCCTTCAGAAGAGAGCCAGTAAGCTTTTCCGTCGAGACTGACGACGCGCTAGACGACGACATTCTCGCGCACCTGAGCGCTAGCATCAAGCAGGCTCGTAAGGCACGCAGTCGAGCAACCAATGAACATAGCGAAAGTTCAGCAAACGATGAAAACAACAATCTTATCTGCCTCAGCGCAGGAAAGAAGACAATAACATCTTCCAGTCGCACTTCTCGTATATTCTCTTGAGTATGCTTCCGACCGCTACTATGCAACACCCACCGGCAGTCGGGCTTAGACTGCAGCAAATCTGCCAGACCACACTCTATGAGTACAGTCTTTAGACGGGGTTCCTAGACTTCTCAGGTGATCATACCTGCAAGCTGCAATGCCTCGGCTGAGGTTCTACGACCATCATGTCGTCTGACGATGAGACCTACGGGCCATCGTATACTTTTCCGTCGGCCCTCACTCGCATGCTCGATGAACTTCAACCTTCACTCTGAGGAGGCGGCGGCAGCGCTGAAACCTACGGATAAATCTGAACCTTTCTGCCCCGAATGCGGCTCATACTGGAAAGTCAAAGACAACAAGGCCTTGCAGTTGCCAAAGATCACGAAAGTGCTATCAACTGTAGCCAGACAGGCGAGGGAGTCGGCCCAGTATCTCCCAATCCAATATGCTCTAGGTCAAGGCACATGGTCTCCAGACATGTTCTCAATAGTCAGCAACATTGACATGAGATACAGTGGCGAACCGAACGATGTTTTGGCAGCTATTGTGCTGTAGGGCACGAGGCAGATGACAAATATCAAGAAGCATTTCGAACCCTACCTTGGATACCTGATACAGGCAGTGCAGAAGGAAGTGTCGTTGCCAGGACCAAGAAGACAACTGAGAAGAGCACAGCCAAGGAGAAGATGTTGTTTTCAGAAGCAGGATACTTAAGCGGCAATGAAAGCTATCATGACAACAACTCTGAAAAACGTGGCGCGCCAGCTACTCTGATCAGTGCGCTTTGCGGTGAATAAAGGATAATAGTTATCATTTCTGTCCTTTCCATCATAGAATAGAACCTTCCTTGAATTTATATGTGTTTTTGAGTAAGAAAGCTGATTCCTGTAGCTGATTCCTGTAGATGACATCTGGATTCCCGCTGAGGGTATTCGTTTACAGTATTCTGTTACCTGTAATAGAAGCCTGATTGCTGCATATCATCATAGAGTAGTTTCCCTATCTATTTTCACCTCCAAAAGAACTTCAGTCCGGTCTTCTTATTCTTCTATAAATTATATATAGTCCTTTACGCAAATAATCCTATTCTTTCTACTTTCTACACATTAGCGAGCCATAAACCCACCTCAACAGCCCCGTGAATCGCAGATGCCTCAGCGCCCACTAACGCCGCACCTATTTGTTGGGTCTGGATGTAGCACGTCCGATCAATCGATAGATCCACATTACATCGCGTCCCCCTATCTCAACATCAGCAATATACAATTAATCTATCTTATACGCCAGAGGCATAAAGAGAAAAACCTCCGCCATTCAGTAACTGGGAATTTCCAACACAGACTTCACCAGGCAATCATTCAAGACCAAAGACAAGCTAATAACAGAAACTCAGAGCCACTACCTCAGCCACAAGGAGAGCTAATGCGAAGCATAGAAAGCCTACAAATTAAGTGATAATAAACACGGGTGTTTAGAAGAAGTTCATAATCAAACGCTATATCGTCATTTGAGAGAGAAGCATCTAGTGCGGTTTGTCTAGTAAATACTTATAAATCAGAATGTTAAGTTAATTGCGAGAATGGATTGTAGATTATTACAGCAGACTCGTTGAACACCACTGTTAAAAAAAAAAAAAAAAAGAAAAAAAAAAGAAAGAAAAAAAAAAACAATAATCATATGGTAGAATTTGAACTTCATGAGGTGCTGTTACGCTAGCTGTACCACTGTTCACCGAGGGTCCAGGCGTACTTGTTGACTTGATATTATCCTAGACAAGCACGGGCAGCGGCTCAATTTTAGGGGTGCCTCCCATGGAAGGCCAATTTAAATTGAGAGATTCAACGTCCGGCAAAGATGGCGTAGAACGCAAATCGGGCGACCGAACAGCTGGTGGCTCTTGCTTAGACTTTCCAGAGACAATATTGGCAGCTAGCTCCCAGTTCGGCTCCATGGCAGAATGGGTTTTAAATCGCAAGGCCTTGCCTTTATCTGTCTTTTAGATGTAGAAAGCCACGTGCACGCCTAATTTAGTGAGCTCTATGGCTTTCCGCATTATGCCTTTAGCGCGAGTTGTGATGCTCCGTTCAATATCTTTCGGAAGCTTGCGCTTAGAGCTGTTTATGGCTCAAGCTATGCGTTTAAGCAGAAAAAAGAAAAGTTGAGCGTAGTTTGTGATGACTGTTGACAGGATGTAATGACAGTAGTTAATGGCCAAAATATGCTAGAAATGAATGTGTGGGTTTGTAGTAATGGGAAGTTACAGGCATGATAGCTGCATCACATGGGTGCCATCTCAACTTGAGTGATCTACGCTTCTGCCAATTTGATTTCCTCATCTTCCAAGTGGCTTGCAAACCGGTTAAAGAACTTCTCCATCCCTTTCGTAATTGCACCCAATAAATTCGCTACATCCTCTTCAAAGCCAGACAATTTCATCTCTACCTTTCTAGTTAGATCGGCAAGAGACGCTTGCAATCCGTCAAGGATTCATTCTAGGCACTCAAGACACACACACAGCTCAGAGCTATCCAGTCAGTACCTTATTTCTAGTATACTAGGTTTACGTATTACCTGTAAGCACTAGTATCGGCCTGATCCGATTTCAGGACAATATTCTGGTTACAGGGTTAAATGTAACCAGTAGCCACAGGTAAGACACTCGGCGGGATAGACGGAAGCAAATTCGAGTAGGAGTGATTATTGGTCTAGTCTGACTGAAACTGCTCATAAGATGAGGATTCCCTCTAATGATTAGTATCAAAGAGTTAATTCCAGTCGTCAGGGCAGTTGGATGGTTAGGTGTTATAGTAGTTATTACTAAGGGCGGGATCTGGTTTCTGAGGAACTTGTGTCCACGTATAAGTCCCTGCAGGCCCAGGCGCCCTGTTCCATTGGCTCTGGCTCTCAAACATAACAGCTTAATGTCTTGAATTTGCACGACAGATAGACCTAATGATTTAGGCGCTCTGATCTTTTATCGTCGAGCTCTCTCTATTTTAGGATAGAGCTAGGCATCAGGGCGCCAAGGATGATTGCACCTTTTATGTAAGCGCTGCTGTTAGCGCCCATAGACTTAATATATTCCGTTTCAGGATTGTCTTTACAGTTTACTTAAAACAGTTTCTGTATGTAATCAAGTCTTAAAAGGTGCCTGTATCTATCCTGACTTCATCATAAGACTACCTTCAATCATTGCTCTCCTAAAATAAAGAACTTCATTCTCCTCAATCAACTCATGCTGTTGGTTCATTATACAGCCAGTCTTGCAGATCATTCGTCAATATGTCTTCTAAACCCTGTTAGGCTGGAGGCGGAACTTTCCTTGATTTCAGCAAGGTAGGGCGTGCGTCCTGGCCAACTACTACCTCAGCGACTTACATTCTAGGATCACCGACACACATGCAGTGCCTTATTCTGTTTCCCTCCATTTCAAGAATCCAAGCTTTTTGCCTATCACCTACACCTTCCAGCCGCCCACTTGTGTTAGTGCAGGGTTGGTAAACTTTATTGTTCCTCTTGAGTCCCCATCAGGCGAGGCATACATCACATTATAAGTCATTAGTGTTCCTCACAGAATCCAGAATTCATCATACTTACAGTCAATGCGCCGGTAAAACACTATCATGTACCCGTGCCTTAATCACTAGTAGCCATTCAAATATAGATCTTGCCATCCCCTCCCTGGCCGTCGTCTGCAAGGCGACCAATTTAGACAAAAGCATGACAAACATTATCACAACTACAGCGTCATTTCCATTGGCAACACCAGGCCCTCACTCAGGCATATCCTCTACAACCGCCGTAACTAAGTATATCACTGATAACCTGATTAGATCGAAGCCTGTCACCACCTTAACCATAACGATTACCGATGAGGTGATTCGCAACCAGGAGTCGGCAACCCACACACACAATATGCATTTCGCAACTGGTCACATCATTACAAACACGCCAACCACAAAAGCCATCACAAAAACATCTACTCAAACTCACACAAAGACTCAAAAGAATGCCACGATTAGTACAATTGGTTCTATCGGTACTATCAGCCCCAGGGTAACACAGAGCAAGCCCGTAATTTATGCGCGAATCATCTTCTATTCACTCACATCATCTCAGTCAACTCGAAGCTTAATTTAGCTATCATCACAAGCACTGCCAATACTATTAGTAGTTCTCTCCTTGTTATACACTTACTGATCGTTTACTGGTTATTCTAGTCGCTCTTTTTTATTCAGTCAGGATAGATGCCTGACAGCGATCTCAAGGTCACTCATTTATTCGCTATTGTTTTCAAGAATGTGGTTATTTATCGTCTAGAGCTGCGCTCACAATACATTCATTCTTACTTCAGGCAACACACCCCTCATATTTCTCATTCATATCCGTCACAGTGCATCGCCTTCAGTGTTACGGGACTAAAAGGCACTCTAATACGATCCTAAAGATTATATTACTAACTTCCCATATATTGCTCACAAAGACAGGCCCAACTTTTCTCATCAAAACTTCCATCTTTATATCCAGCTCCTCGAGCCTTCGTTTCAGGTCATCTATTAGCTTTCTAGTGGTATCGTCGCGATTTACATTATGATATGTGACTGACTGACTGTATGAGAAAAGGATCGTCAGAACAGGCAGCATATTCAAGTGTTTGAAAGTTCAAGGCGTAGAGAGAAACAGAAGGCAGAGTTAACGGGAGATGGAGCATTCAATTTATATATTTTATTCGCACTAAGTATAGCCGCACTGTTTTCCAGTACATCCCTCCGGTACGTTTTAGACCTACATTGCACCATTGTTATCAGACTGGCTAGGAGACTCCGAATTCTCCCATAGTGCTGCAGGAGGAAGTAGAGTGCTCGGGGCAGCTAGTTCCTTCTCAGAAGTTTTCAGAATCTAAATACCATCAGTACTACTTTTAGTATCTATTTCTTACGCGCCTTACCTGGTTATTCACACTATCCAGAAGACTAAGATTGTCAGAGATAAGGTATAAAATCTCCTCAGTCATCTCAAATGTCCTTGCTTGTATGTTTTTCAAGTGGCCTTCAAGTTAACGAAGTGAGCCCAGCATAGTGTAGAGGCTGTCTTGGTAGGATCGCATCAGAGTTTCGTGAGACATTCTAAACAGTGCTCTCTGTTTGTTCAGTATTGGAAGATATTGGGAGACTACTATGAGCTCTTTATGCTGCGTCCAAGAACTCATGCTCCACACATCCATTACTAAAAGGTTACTATCAAGTGATTTCCATTGGTTTCTCCATTCACTGCTAGTATGTGACGAAGGCTGCATCAAAGCGCTTGGGTAAGTCGGATGGTATTCATGAAGCGATGCGACCCAAAGGACAAGCCGCCGTCTCCGTTCTGTGTATTTAAGAGGGCGAGGTGGCAAAAACAAGCAATTCATTCTTGTTTTCATTTGCCACCATCTGCCCATAATGGATTCCAGCACGTCTGAGGGGAGTGTTCCTCTTACCCCGGTGTCCTCCTCTGCTGGTCCACACGGAATGATCGACCAACGTTGGAAGCGACCTTTGGTCGTGGTCTTCCAAGAGCAGCAACCCGCTCCAGGGCAAGAAGGTTTTGATACCCATGGTGCTGCTTCCTTTATCGAGGAGATCAAAGATTCAGTCAAAGCCATGACCATCGCCATTCAAGCATTGGAGTTGAGAGTTCAGAAAGTTGAGGATAGTTAGTGATCTCCATCAGCTGTACTAGAGCTAGTATTGACAAGACACAGTACATTGTACATGCAAAACTCGAGAAGAATATGGCGGGTAAAGATTTCATGTACATATACTAGTATGGATATCGAGGACCGTTTCCTAACCGAATTTGTTATCAAGTCTTGCAATCAAGCGAACGCAAACGCCGACATAATGACTTGTATCTTTCGGCTGTGATATTGCACCTAAATTAGCCTGTCGTTCGTACCTGGAGTGGCTGGTCACTTACAGTTGGCCTCGTTCACAAGATGATGGACTAAGGCCCAGAATCGCTTTCGACTGGGAAATGGACTCTTGGGTGAAATGGGGCTTCTGGGATGGTGAAGAAGGAGGTTGGGAAATGAGGATGGAATAAACCAGAGTAGACTATGCTAGAGTTGACTCAATGAGATCATGGCTCTCCTGTTGTCCGGCGAGGTTTTGCGACTAATCTTGATACTGAAACATTTGCTTGACGAGCGATACGATGGACTTGAGAGATGACTGGAAAAGACCAAGAATCGTCATGATATAAAACAGGTGGCCCTATGCAGCGTCGCCAGTAACGAGATGTCTGAAACAATATAGGAGTCCCTTCATGCTCTCTACGGAGCAGCGCCTTCTTGAAAAGGTTACACGGACTATCATATTGGGTTGAACGCAAGATTGTGCCTCTTGCTTTCGAGGTTCAGCGTCCCATGTCTTCCTGTGTAATGCCGTGATATTGTAGATCATCGACGACCCAGCAAACTGACATCCATGTTTTCAGGGACCTTATTGTAGGTTCTTGGTCTCCATATCAACGTTTGGCTGCCCTTCTGCTCAGTTCAGTCTCTGGTATTGCTTTCATTATTTAATTGACGGCCGGTTCTTGCGACTACCCTACTCAACTTGGCGATATGTTCCTTGCTCTGGGCGCTGATCTCCCGCTAACGATTTAGCGCGTAGCACGCTATTGGCCTCGCTAAAATAAGCTCAGTGTGGATGCTCCGTAAGCCACTGTAGTAAAAGGCTGCACCTCAAGAAACAGACCCTGATAAAATGAAGCTATTCCCATCATATACATAGTCCGGAGCCGCGCTCTTGAGGAGGCTCTTTGAGACAAGTCTGCTGCAGATCTCGAAGAAATCTTAACCTTGGGCCTAGGGCGCTCATTTACTCCTGCGGTCAATGCACAGGCTACTCAAGCGACAAACGCCCTGTAATTTAGTCACCAATGAAAGGGATGCGTTCCGCTGGCAATCTCCCTGTAACTCGACTGCTCCTTAGATAAAAAACACTAGTCCTGCAAAAACTACCCTGCTCCCGCACTATTTGCTCCTCCAATACATACCAGAAGGGTCACTTGGTGTTTGCCGCGACCGCAATACGTCACTATTGGTAGATGCAAAGAGAGTGATGACCCTATCTGAGCAAAACTTACACGATGATCAGAAAAACATTTCTTATTGCAGATCTTTTACTTCTAGCTATGACTGCATTTCCCTCGATGACAGCAACAAAGTCTTCAACGCAAGCAGTATTAATGTCTTCAGTTAGATCGCAAGGCCTCGTGGTGACAGAACCGCGCCCCTTGCTATCAAGAACGCATCAGAAGCCGCCG
The DNA here is from genome assembly GCA_013396175.1 of Fusarium denticulatum. Lineage (NCBI taxonomy): Eukaryota > Fungi > Ascomycota > Sordariomycetes > Hypocreales > Nectriaceae > Fusarium > Fusarium denticulatum. The sequence continues at coordinate 28,627 of JAAOAK010000301.1, read as the reverse complement.
TGGCCGTTGCTCGAATCTTGATCGAGAACATTCAGCGCGGTAGTGACGAAGATCTACTCGGAACCAGGGTAGAGGACTTCAATACTATCGATCATGCCGAGAATCCCGCCGCGAACGAACAATGCGAAGAAGAAGAGCTGGATATCTCAAGAGACACGCCACAAAGAGAATTAGCGAAGACGGAAGAGAGTGAAGCGAAACGTGGAGCTGAGGAGGAAGCTTCAACCACAACGGAACAGCCAGAAGCGCATGAGACGAACATCCAGACTGGCGGCAGAAGTGACATGGCTATCCAAAAGAAACAGGGAAAGAACAAGTCCTCTGCACAGCAGAGCAACGAACAAGTGCAGTGTCGACGTCGACTGCATTGGCAGGCAAATTGAAGGGCAAGCATCGCGCGTTATACCGCACATGGATGCCGGGTTCTCCAAGCTAGATAACCTGATGCAAGAGGCCACTGCCCCTGGGAATGGGCCTGTTCTCCCCGGTGGATCTCGGCGAGCTGACATGTCGAAGCTCGAGAAGATGGTGAAGAGATCGAGGCTCATGAGGAACAGATACGACATGTTCGAGGAGAAAGTTACACTCCGAATGAAGAATTGCTGAATGGCGGGACAAGTATCGGAGAGTCGTCAGAGAACTGCGCGATGCGGGGGCTGTTGATGGGTCTATGTATTCAGGCATATAACCAGGTTTGAGGGACTGTGAAAAAGGATCAATCAACATCGGCCAATCTGAAGTATGAGTTCTGCGTGGAGTGGAATGCAGGTAACTCGTCTCGTCGAGACTACAGTCAAGGTTAGGTGATAACAAAGAGCACGCTTTCCATCATCTTTATCTCAGGTGTTGCTAACTAGTCTATAACTGATACTTATCTAATTAGGCACCGCATGTTACTTTCATAATCTCAGAATAAGCACTTCTGTATGTCTTTGTTTGTAGAGTCACGTGCGTCGAGTTCTTTGTTCTCTTCAATATTAACTCGACAGTCTTCCCCTCTCCGCATCTGAAACTCGGCACTTTCATCTACGAATCTTTGGCTGAGAATGTACTACTGCATATCTGGTCCCGGTAATCCCAGTTCTCATCACAAGGCCGCCTGCCCCTGGTGCTTCTTGAGGCGTCGTCGTTACCCAGTCCCTCCCTGGTAGACAAGCCCCATCCCTCCTCCAACAAAAGAACAGCTTGATCGACTTCTCCATCGCACCTCGAATGAGCTGGGCTGTTACAGGTGGATCTTCATATTGATGTTTGTGTTCCTACTTGTATGGCTTCTTTGGACCATTAGCACCATTTGCCTCGATTGGTACGATGCGTCCAAAGGCATCATTCCATTTGTCGACCTCATGGATGATATAGCCGAGAACGCTGATCTCGCCTTTTCCGTGCTTCAGCTCCCTCTTTACACATTCGTTCCTCATCAAATTTCCGGTGGCTTAGATCCTTTTAATGGTCTGCAACCATCGCAATTCGCCATTATTGAAGCGCGTGAACATATTCGCACTGCTCTCGCCCATTGTCAAGGAATGTCCGAGAGGGACGGAACAGCCAACGAAGAAATAAAAAACATGACCGACGCATGGGACGATGCACACAATATCAATTGGCTTTATTTCGCTACTCTCCCTGACATTGCCACTGCCAAAGGGAGAGAAACACACCCACAGGCGGCACTACGCCTTACCAAGACATACATCAAGTTGATCGAAGAGGCGTTCATGTCTGTCAGTGATAGGCATCCAAACGGCGTGACGATGGCTGCCCTTTCTGAAGATAGTCTCGACATTCTGTACACAGTGATACCTACACGTATGAACCAACTTCACGAGACGATAGACGATTTCAGACGCCGCAAGCATGCTTTGATGGAGGCAACGAGCCAGATTATTGAGCCTCTCAAAGCCTGCCAAGCGTATTTGGAACGAATTGACCTGTAAGTTCTGATCACAACCGAAACACAGCTCAATATCCTAACAGGCACAGCAACATGGATGCACGGCAGACAGAGCGACTGATCCATCACGCCAACCACATAGCCGATCTCTACAAGCTCAGCGTAAGCAAAGTGGAGCGGGCAGAAAGTGCAGCCAAAACACTCTCTCGCGAGCTCAAAAGAAAGTATTTCTTGAGACTTGGAGGGGATATCTCTGAAGTCGCTGTTGGGCTTTCTCGGGTGCGCAACAAGGTTGTCCGCGTGGTGCGTACGAGAGACAGGGCGTTGAAATGGTATCGTCGTGAGCTCAAGAGGAGGCGTATAGAGCCGGACATCCCGATAAAACCGGAGAAGAAACCTTATAAATACGGTGATCTTATGGATGATGATAGGAGGCCGGCGTGGGTGCGGTGGAGGACGTGGTGTCGATACTCTTGGGAAAGGTGTGGCGAGATGTTTAGTATTTGGGATGAGGACGAGAGGCAGCATGAATATTAGCCCAACACATAGTCGTAGGGGCTGTGTCGAATTCTTCTCTTTGCTGTACATTTCATGTATGCCGGGTTCAACCTAATTGCATGGTGTTATAGTCTCTTTCTACCTGTGTTGTCTTTGTCTTGTCAGTTACTATTCATTTCTTTCCCCTATTCTTGATATATCGACCAACACCTGTGATTTCCCTGGCCCTCAAATCAAGTTCTTTCATAGTGCCCTCTGTTGATGTCGCCTTCATAGTCCTTCATAATCTCAGTCACATCCTCTCCAGCAACCTTCAAGTTAATCAAACCCTTGTGTAGCCTATCTAAGGTCTTCATAACCTTGCCCGTGGCTGTCTTGGACCATTTATCATTCTCTTTCAAGGCCTTCTCCAGCCTGCGCATCTCATACCAGGACACCTCGCTCCCACTGCATCCCAATGCAATGTAGATGCGGAAGTCATCTGCCTCTACCAACTGTTGCCACAGTGCCATGTTCTCCAATCTCAGATTTGCGATGTCGACACCATTAAGTTTACCGGTAATATATCGCCTCAAGGCCGTGTAGTTCTCCCGGGCCTTCAAGGCGGCTTCCTTGGCGGAAAGCTTTGTGAAAATGTCTGTTTTTATTGACAGCACTTGGTCACGCCCATTACAGAATTCTTTCTGCAGCTGGCGGATAGATTCATGGCCGGCTTTGGTTCGGTTGATCATTTCTGAACGGGTTGTGATGCTATGATTCAAGGTAGAGAGAAAGCTTTCTGCCTCCTTCTGTATCTTCGTTTCCTTCGAATGTTCAAGAGAAAGAGACTGAAGAACAGACGAAAGCCATGATGGCTTCGAGGACATAATTTCATCAAGATGAGAGATATGTCGACAAATGTCGTAAGAATGGTCGGAAATACTTGTGGTGACTGTCGAAAGCCGATCATCTGCCTGATTGACTTGCAGTAGTAACGTCTCGTCAAAACTGAAGTTAACCCCTTCCACTGTCTTATCATCCAGTACCTGGGCTATATCGCTGAGAAATTTACCCCTGACAGTAAACACTGGCGCATCACAGATGCAAGAAAGACTTCTGGCTGGTGTAAACAGGTCGGGGAGTAAACGGGGGTCACGATACATTATTTTCACTAGTAGCATAATAAAGCCGCCAATGGTGCCGCCAGGAAAAGGAATGGGAGTGTCGAGGATAAACTTGACTAAATGCCCAAACATTAACACAACGATGGAATAGACAATAGGCCATCTGTATTTGCAGAGGCATTGCCAGATCGCCGCGATCCGGTTGAAGGCTGTGTGAGTATAGTCTAGATATGACCCAAGCAAGGGAGATGAGGAAATATCTTCAACAACGATATTCTCTGATATATCGGCAGGGTGCTGGTTTTTTAATTAGTCAATGTCACATAGACTGTGGTGGGAAAACGTACTGCAGCCTGTTCCCCTGCTGTATCCTGTTCTGCTGTCTCCTGTTCTGCTCTCTCTTCTGCAACTCCTTCTTGCTTAGTCTTTTCTTGCTCAACTCTTTCTCGCTCAGCTCTAGCTCTTCTTTCCCGACGTTTCATGTGAGCTTGGTAGCTGCGGTATTCATCTGGGGTGAGGCCGTTTCCAGACATTTTGACGATTCTGGTGTGAGTGTGTCGTGTGAGAGCCTCCCGACTGGAGTCACTACCTAGTTGTAATCTCTTGGGGACCTCAAGCGCCCAAGAGAAATCGATTAGCTAACGCCGAATGATTGTTAGGCAAGCTTCCACGTTACCAAAAACTCCCAGCGTGCGAGGCCCGTGAGAGATATCGGCTTGGTGATCAGTTTGTTGTAATACACTAGCAAGGTCTTTTGGACACAGAATGTATACTATCACGAGAAGCAGTTGTCTCTCGGAGGGATATGGCTAGCACGAAACAAGAATTTCTCTGAGATCATTGGTCTAGTGATCCATATGGTGCTGTACTAACGCAAGCCACCGTTGACATGTCCTCTTCCTTACCCTGGTTTTATGAGAGAGTGACAGGATTATAAGCCACGATGGCAAGGAAGTACATTCACCCGAACTGGTTTGAATGCCAGGGCATACAAAACACTTGCTCAAACTCACCTTGAGACCCTGGCTGAGAGAAATGAGTCACTAGGCTGCCCAAGTCAGAAGTGATGGAGTGGATAAGGCATAAATACCTGTGTGATGACCCAGCAACTATCATTCTTCATCCTTTTCAAGCATAATTCTCCGACTTACTGAGAATGAGCCTACTTAAGATATTCTTGACCCTCTTCACAGTATCCCTTTCCTTTTGGTTGGGGCGTTCACGCCAGGGAGGCGGGAGTCCGATCGGGAAAACCGATGCTGCAATAAGTACTTCCCCATTCATCTACATGCTCTATTCCAGCACTGACAAATAAAAGATGACATCTTCAAGGTGCACAGTCTGATCAGAGAGGAAACCCCAGGCTCCACCAAGCCGCCCTCTCTCTACAGTATAATCAACATGGATGAGCCGCGGCCAGAAGATAAGAACATCGAAATCACGGTGTGGCAAGCCGCAATCGCCGCTATGGAAGAGAATCTCGGGACAATATATCCTTGTTCGCGCTGCACTCATTCTGATGGACGTTTCTACCCGGAGTGTTTACAGCAACCAGGTTTGGACAAAGATTCGTGGGCGGTCGGACGCCTTGAAGGAGATCTGTGGATGGGAAAGCTAGATGGAGATTGCGCTGTTGTGAATTGATCAGTAGGGTGTTCAGATTGGCGATGTTACGAGAGTGGTTAGCTAAGAAATTGGCCTGTTTCGAATAGATATATCACTGAGGGGGCGACATCTAAACCATCCATCGATATTGCAACACCCTTGCGTCAAAGGTCGTGCGACTACACTCTGTCAACACTCGCTTTCCCGTTTCACATAGACATATCTAAGCTGTAGGAACAGTATTATCAGAGCAAAGATTACGCAACGGAAAGCCCCGGGATCGCCCCCCGGATTGTGTAACCTGCCCCCTGTCTTCAGCCAGAGTGTAGAGGTGTACAGGCAGGCAGGCTACAACTCTGATGACACGGCATGACACTGTGAGGACTCAGAAAGCTGTGGAGAATACAAACAGGGGCTCCGGGGTTGTAAAGAAAACACGAGAATTGGTTTGGTGGCAGAGATTCTCATGTTTCTTGATATCCCCTAGAGGGGACATATGCCACACATATGACGATACCCCAGCCGTAGAAACATCCTTCTTCTCCGCTCACTTAACTTACCTTAAAAGTCGACAAGAACGTGGTGGCTGGTGATATGCGGCTTTGTGCAGGGCAGATCCAGCGGTATCACCACGCAGAGGGAGAAACCCCACAAAGGACTGCATCAGGCCTGCAGATCTGGCTCGTGCTGCCAAGCTCCGCCCGATCTTTCCTCTTGAAACGTGCGAGGAGGGTGAGAGACGGTGGATAGAGAAGTGGGGTAGAGAAGATGGTCTTGAGGCTTAACTAACTGCTGTTCAGCTTCATCTTGGACGTCTCTTCGCAGGGCACCACATCAGTTGAACATGGCGGACAATCAAGAAGTATGCTTCCATTCTTTGTAATGACTTGATTGTGGCTGATATGTAGAATAGCGCACTCAGGCGGAAGATCCTGCTGTCGAGGAGAAAGTCAACTCCACGGCTCACCGACCACGCACGCCACGCCCTGTAAGTCAGTCTGGTCGCGTATAATCCCATTCTAACATCTAACTTAGTCCTCACCAATATCTGCATCTACAGTAAGCATACTGCACGAAACAAACCCATGGCAGGATGCAGGAACAGATATAACTCAATCAAGCGAACCTTTACTCCACGAGCCCCCCGAAGCTCAGCCTCACCACGAATATGCGAGGAGCTGGCCCCCAGCGTTACAGGATCGAGTTGATATAAGTAATCAAGTTGGTACAATACTTGAACTCTACGACACCTCACAGCCACCAACTCGATGTGCATTCGCCGCTCCGCTGGGGACCTCGCGTTGCAACCAGCATGGGGGCGCGGGAAGTATTGCGTACCCCCCAGGTGACGCCAGCTCACAAGGGGGAGAGGATGAGAGTTGGCTAGGTGCTGCTTCTGATGGATTTGAACCTCTCCCGAGTTCGCCAGACGACAGCCAAGTTCCGCAGACAGACCATGATGTGGAGGAACTCCTTACTCCTGAGAACTTTGCAAAGTACAAACGGTACAGGAGGAGGGAGAAGAGGGCAGGGAGAGTGTGATCTGGATGTCGATGGGGAGAGTTTACTGTAGAAATTCATGCTTCGGAGTCAGTTGTTAGTCGGTTTTGAAGGTCACTGGCTCAATAGTGCTGAAAGTTATGTATTCTCGAGGAATGGAATGTATGTTGGTTATTTGTCTTGATCCCTCAGCACATGAAGCGGTGCGTAAGCTCTACCATACAGGAATGAATAGCCTTAAGCCTCACGCTGGCACCTCACGACTTCACCGATGTCTCACGAGGTATCTAGGGGATATCCAGCAAGAAGTTCCATTGCAGAGGCCGTACATGTACATAATATCACATCATTTGTACATCTGCTCGTGGAAACATCTCCCTGACTACCCACAATGACCATATTCCCTTCTAATTCTTCTCCTCGCCCTTGTCCTTCCGCTGTTTCTGCAGATTGAAGAACATCCACCTCTGCTTCTGCTCATTGACAGACATGCTCTGCTGCAGAGCCGCCATCTCATCAATGAGCTCCTTAAACTGCTCCTCCGTTTGCTCCGAGGAGCCAGTCCCGAGCTGCGATGCGTCTTTGACGGCCTGTAGGGAGGGGGGAGTTGTGGTTTGTCCTGGGTTAACGGTCGGATCGCGAATAACCATTGTCGTTGCGCTGATAGCAGAAGAGGCTTTAGGAACAGGTCCAAAACCGCCGGTCGTAGTAGGTGCCTTGGGGGCAGAGGGAAAACCGCTGACGCCAGTAGGTGCTGTAGGGACAGGCGCAAAAGCACCAGTAGCAGTAGGCGCATTCGGGACAGGAGGAAACCCACTGATACCAGTCGGGGCCTTTGAACCGGTCACAAAACCGCCGATGCCAGTAGTAGCAGGCTTAAAAGCACTGGTCGCAGTGTGTGCCTTGGGAGCAGGAGCAAAGCCGCCGGTGATGGAACCTAGAGTGTCAATGTTAGTCTCCTCTCCCCGTTCTCATGTGCCTGTTAAAGACCTACCGCCGCCCAAGCTTCTCGTCGCCCTCTGTCCTCGAGTAGTCAAGGCTAGAGCCGCAGGAGGGCACTGGTTCTGACGACGGCTTGCCGGGTTGCTGAAGCCTACCTGACTTGCCTTATGGCTGTGCGCAACGGAGCCTCCATCGACGGTACCTAGTGTATCTATATCAGCATTCGATGTCTATTCCTGTGTAGCCGAAGGACACTTACTCGCGGAGTACTCACTCCGGTCCCACTCGTCTCTTGTCTGCTTCATTCTTGCCGCCAGTATATGCTTCCTGTCTTCGCTTAGGTTGCTCAAGTTCACCTGTGTGGTTCTTAAACTGCCACCAGTCCTGGCGGTCCCGGCGTCGCTAGACGTGACGTTACCGTCGTCCATATACTGCTTTATCCTCCCCTTTTCCTTGTCGGACACGTCTGAATAGGGGGTGTTATAACTTAATTGGTTGTCCATTGTGGTGGTTGAAAGGCAAACTAGTGACTGTTCGTGAAGTTACAGGAGAAGAAGTTGGAAACAGTATGAAGTGTGTTGATTTCGTTGTCTAAGATGTGTGTCTGATGTGGATGGCTGAAATTCGTGTTACACATATCTCGAGGTTACACAACTAGGGCACTGCCACGTTAGGGGCTGGACGTCAGCAAAGGCTAAACATGATACTCACTTCTCGTGCAAACCAACTTTCTTGTTCACACAGGATGCAACCGTGGACTCGAGAACAGAGTGTGATGATAGTGAAGGTAGTGGCAGGACACCACTTTCTTATGCGGCAAGTAATGGGCACCTTGATGTTGTCCGAATGCTACTTCATAAATGGAATGCCAATTCCGATGCTGCAGATGATATTGGCCGCACACCTCTTTCATATGCTGCAGAAAATGGGCACACTTCCATTGTGCAGGAGTTAGTCAAAACAGGGGTCAATCTGGAGACTAGGAGCACCAGCACTTACTGGGGCCCAGGGCAAACCCCGCTGCATTTTGCGGTGAGATCTACAAATTGTGGGACTGTTTGGGTATTGGTTGAGAGCGGAGCCGATGTTAACTCTGAAGACGATGAAAGACAAACACCATTCTTTTCGCCAATGCTGTACGGTGACACTAAAATGATTAGAATACTACAGGGAGGCAAGGCTGAGAAAAGAGCAGCCGATGTTAAACCCTAGGGAGCGATTATTTCAGAGATTGGGTACTTGAGAAAAAGTTAAAGCAAATACATAAATAGATTGAAGGTTGTGTCATAAACTGAACTCAAGCGCAGAAGAAGCCCCTTGGCGGGCCGATTCTGACATTATGCGACGACATTGAAGGTATACAAACTGTTACATAGTAGATGCTACCACCGCTTTCTAATTTCTTGGTTTCACACTCAAAGGCTGACATCCGGCATTCATCATTGCTTAAAATCATAACTCGGGCTTACTGTGGTTAAGAGGATCTCAGCTGAATCAGATCCTCACTAGACTTTCCTTTAGAAGCAACCTTGGAGGACTATCCAAACTAACTCTCTTGGTCCTTGAAGTAAGGGATTGGAAGAGCTGGTCGATGGAGAGCAATGATTGCGATCGAGTCCCGCATGGTTGGCAGTAAGACTGGTCCCTGACATTGGCCATAATGCAGAGAGGCTTGCATCAATAACAATATTATAATTCGCCATGAGGCCGCAAATGCTTCCCCTTGATATCCGACTCGGGCTTCGGCGATCCAGTACTCGCTGTGGGCTCTGGGTAGCACTGGTCTGGCGAAAGTTTCGGTGCCCGACTGGCATGATGAAGGAGACGAGGATCACCAGTGAGAAGAAGAGTCGGGGGTTGAAGTTGAAGCAGCCAATACGGTTAGACAAGCTGGGCATCACCGGCAAAAGGAAGAGTCAGGGGATGGAGGTAGTGGCTGAGCATGTTGCAACCCGGAGATGAAGTTCTCTGTTCTTCATCGCGATGCCTGATGCTCAAGAACGTCCTTAAAGTTTTGCACCAATCCTCTTGGACCACTCTGAGCACATGACGATCATTCTTAGCGCATCCGTCGATACTATACTGAGTTTGGCATTCTGTAATTCTTCCCATGATCTCAACCCGTGCCATCTTGTTTGCATTTTCGATAGCCGTTTTCCCTGCGGTTACAACGGAGTCGAGACGTCAGTGAACTTGCCTTGCAGTAGGTAGACAACATTCTGGCTCTGCTCGCACCCGCAGGGTTGAAAAGGACCACGAATCTGACTGGGAACCTACGTCCCTCCCTTCAGCTCATGCACCGTCACAAGAGGCTTGGGCTGCAAGCTGAATTGTGCGCATGAAGCCGTAAATTTTGAGCAAGTCTCAACGACGGGTACTGATGGTTGGCACTTGGATCATTGACTAGCTTGTGCCTGTGTCTGCCGCGTGCTCTGCGGCAGGGATAACGATATTGGCGGTTGTGCGTGAGGCTGTGCGGGGAGGTTCGGAAAGGCATCGTGCTCGCAGCAGAGGCGCTTTTCGCACACAGGAAGCTCGGGGTAAGAGGGGGCGAAGGTGCCGGTCCTCTTGGTTCCATATGAATCGGGCGCGCCATGGAGATCTTTGTCGTCGGGGAGGGGAATGTGTGGAGTCCAGGCCGAGTCGGGTTGCTTCCTGAACAGCAGCATCATCCTCTGGCATCTCCAAGAACGCCCGTAGAATCCGGGAGCATGGTCCAAGACTGTAAGCAGGCAGCCTAGAGACAGTCCCGACGGCACCAAATGTGCGCGTCAGTACTAGCCCTGAGTCTCACGGCTATGGCCATCGTGGGTGTGAGGACCGCCTGAGAAGAAGTAGTCTCACTCCGACACATGATTCTATCGTCGCCCCGACTGCGGGGAGCTGCTGCACAAAAACGACAATCGCAACTCTGTCGCGGCGCTGTCGTTAGTTGGGATGAATCGTGGCAAGATCGGCGGTGACAGACCTGTAGATTTTGCGCTCGAATGTCGACATGTTTGTGATTTCGAGAACAAACACTGCACTGCTTGAAAATGTACTCCCACCTCCTCTGCCAAGCCATATTCGTTATCGGTTTCTAGGAGACACCGCCGCTACAGTCCGTGGTTGCTCGCTGTTATAACAGGAATGTTTGACTCTCCACTACCGTTGAGACCAGTGATCGAATTGAACCCTGGTCACTTCGACACACAAACCGTTTGACTGTCTGTGTCCGAGAATAATACATATCGCATCGAGGGCGTTTAACTTTCCGTTATCGTTGAGACCGGTGATCGAATCGAGACCCTCGCGTTGGCGGGTAGGAAGAACAGCGGGTTGGTGAACATGGGATATCGGTGCTCAGTGAACTCAACTAGGGCGCAAGGTTCCGAGGCTATCCAAGAGATACCGTGCGGGAGTGGTGCCAATGTCGCCTACGCCAAAATCAACAAATAAATCTTCACAAAGAATTAAATTGGGGACAAGGCGTACAACATGCACAATGACAGAACATTTCCACTCCCAGACCGGTCAGATGACATCCTGAATTATTGTCGCCTGTCGAGGTTGAATGGTTTGCAACTTGCTGGGAATCATGAATCGGTGAGGGGGAGCTCGCATCGTGTTTCGGCGCAAATGGCGAGGCTCGAGTTGGTGTCGAAGCAGGGGTCCCCCATGATGACTCGGAGGATTGGGTAAAGACTTCGTGATCGGTACAGGACGGAAAGCCAAATGTCAATAGCTAACCGTGGAGGCGCAATGGGACATTTCGGGGGTTGCTACAGTCTGTAGCCGAATTGACTTGAGCCATCACAGGTCTGCTGTATTGGCTGTGATTTGCAGGTTGCCTGGTTTCCTGCGTCAGGCAGTCGATAGCGGGAGGATCGATCGATCGAGGATTGGAGCCTTCTCGGCGCGTCGCTTGCTCCTCTGTTACCGAGGGCTGTAGTCGGTCCCTATCCAAGCGGCGTTAGTGGCTTGATCGTGGTAGAATGCGGTTGAGCTTTTGCCAATGTGAGGGACAAGAGGGGGGTTGCGATGCAGACCAAGAGTTTGTCGCGTCGAGGGTGCTGCTGACGCGTGCTTGAGAGGGTCGGGTCAAACAAGATGAGCATACATACCGCCAGAGACGCTTTTCAATGTAGGCGGCATCAAGCCAGAGTCCTCTGTGTGTTGCATGCTGCAGTGCAAATCGGGTACGAAGCTATTGATAATGAACGCTGAACATGGGCAATGAGGTCGGTAAACAGCATGGTGCAAGAGCGGAAAAGCTCCACGCACGTGACTGATCATGTGCGGCCGGAGCTTTTACCCCGCGCTAGAAGTATCAGCTAAGATATACATGCTTCCCCACGTGATCTATGCGTATCAATAAGTAGCTCTTAGCAATCTATTCTTATCATCCTTGCCCCACTCGCCGGCCCGACAAACTTTCTGCTTGTCTTGAGGACTCAGCAGCTCAAAGTGCTCGACTGCGAACTACAGGGTAGGTGAAGCTCAATTGTACGATCGCAATAGCAATGAGTAAATACGTCCTCTTTCACGAGATTTGAAGGGAAACAACTCCTGTTCCAAACGAATTTCGTGGAGAGCAATTACTTCAAATATTCTCCTCGCCATTTGCTACCATTTTAAGGACGTGGCCGACAGGATAATGGAGATTGTTCTGCAGCTGCAAATTTTCTGAAATTATCATCAAGCATGGCCCGTAACGAATTACATAAAGACCAGCGACTTATCGGGTGGGACTTAAAATCGGCGACCTCTAATAGCGTGGATTCGCTATCCTTCTTATTTTTTAATTCCGAAGTTCGAAAAAGACTTGCGCTTCCATGTTGTTTAGAAGAAAAACGGAGAATACTCTCAAGGCCTCCATGTTTCGTAAAGGCTACAGTGATTTGGCAGCTCAAAGGGGTCATTCTACAAGCAGTGAAAATGGAAGTCATGTCTATTATGCCAATGACATAAGGGCTTCTTTCGCGCTCAGAGCTGATCACATCATCAAGCGAGCAGAGGTTGTTCAGGGCCTCAACATGTATGTATCGGTAGCGCTGACTGGTGATACCGTTGTTTTAGAGCACATGGAAGTTCCGAACTGTTTGCGCCAGGGAGGTCCAATACTTCACGTCCATATCGCCAGGGTGAATTCTTCTCCGTCGCCTGAGATAGCATCCAGCCAAGTGCCTCCGCCATCCTTGTAAGGCTGGCCAATGCTTTAGTCCAGCGATATATATACTACCAATGTGGCTGTATCGTCGTCAGTACGCGACATAGAAGCAGAGTTCTAGAGTAAGCGGATGATGACTCTATGCGAGGCGGGAGTCAAAGACGCATAAGCTTTTACCAAGAGGGGGCTTGCCCACAACAGTTGGGAAGGGAAATGCAGTCGTGTCGTTCGCTCTACCTCAGGCGAATTCCTGGTGCTCATCAAATTGCCACATCGTGCACTTGATCAGTGTACAATGACCTTGGAAAGGGATAGTGTGGCCACCCTGTAGAAGAGCACCAACTGATGGTTCTCAACAGGCGGAAGGGATCGCTGGATAGTGCTTTGGTTAACTCCACTACACGTGACGAGATCGGCTATTGAAATTTCGCATGAGTTTGTGCCTAAGCGTCTGTTTTGGGCTTCATCGACCGCGTAACACAACAGATCTGATCACAACACTCCAAAGCGTCGTGCTGTTCTGAATACACCCCCTGCTACAAGTAACAAAGAAATAATGTGCGTAAAGCGTGGATCAGTGGCCAATATAGAAGGCTGATGTCTCTTGCGGCTCTCAGCCGCTTTTGTCGCGAAAATTCCTGTCATGGCCCTGTCTGGGACATTGCCAATGACAGCTTGACAATAAGGTTCGGCCCGTTGAAAGCTGGCCCTTGCTAGAACGAATCACGGAGTACCTTGAGTCCAGAAAGAGTAATGGTGAACCTAATGGGTGGAGTGCTGATGTTTAGCGAGCGGCGCAGGTGTGGAGAGAACTGATCAGCCAGATGTACAGCTTAGCACATTCGCTGCCTGCTTGTCCAATATCCACAGTCTAACTAGCAGAAAGGTGCTCCCGCAACCTTTCATTTCTCTTTCCTTTCTTATATATACTCCGCCTCTTGCCAATTTCTCGCTCTCTGCGCATAGAGCAAATTTCTCACCCTAACCTTTCGTCTTGCGAAGAGGCAATCCCAGCCGAATGGTTGCAACACGCGGGTCTGTGATCAGGTGACGTAAATCACTCGATTCTAAAACATAGGGCATTTTCATCATTTCAGAGAGTCAAAGTCCTGCGGATGTAGACATCTTGTTGCTTCACGGCCTTGGTGGCTACATGATAAAGACTTGGACTGAACAAACTGAGCCTCTATAACTCCCAAAACGTGGAACATTGCCAGGAGCTTTCTCGCGCTTTTGGGGCTCTGAGATCGAATTGCCTGAGCCAGTGTCACGTACGACAGTTGCAGAAACCGAAGAAGAAGACCGCTTCTGGCCCAGAAGCTTCTGTATCTGGATCTCCCTGATGCTCGTGTTTTGACGGACGGGTGCGAAGCAACTATTACTTAATTCCTTCATGAAAAGCCGAGTGACGAGGAAACAGCCTGGCGGTCTAAAGAAAGGGCAATAAAAGTCAGCCAGTGATGTTTATTGCACACTGGATGGGCGGTCCAGTTGGTAAACCTGTGAGAGTCCTTCTCCTACTCTATATCAGTGCTCGATCCTCTCAAAAAGAGCTACGGGCACAGAGGCGGATTGAAGAACTATCTGTCCCTCGACAATTGCTGGACTGTTCTTCGGGACCCCTATAGAGATTCTGACTGGGGGAAACAGGGGAAGAAGTTGGCGCTGGCCATTCCAATACACAGGGGCAACAAAGAATGGGCTTTAGCCGAAGATCAAGATACTCGAGAAGGTCGATGATAGTTTTGCCCAAATTCTTGCTTCTGGGCATTTATATGCGTCCTCCTTTCAAGGACATAAATATTCTTAAGCCCTAAGAAGCAGGGACCTCCAAGATCTGCGCAGCAAGTCGACCAGAGAACGAATTTGAGTAAGGCATGCGTCGATGTGCTTCGTTCAAGGTACAAGACTATACAGAGAACGACATAAAGAACCTCGTGACAGCTAATCCAAGTCCCCCTTCATTTGACTGGCATCTAATACCGGGTGGCCATTCGGTCTTGCAATCTATTCGCTGATATATTGTCAATAAGGCTAGAAAAGTGTGCATATGGGTTATACTAGGAACTGATGATGTTTCTAACCGTTTTATCACATGTGTGCCTCTTGTATAGATCAGGGACGACATCAAGAGGCTGTTGCGAGACAAAAATGATCAGCTCGACTTGTTTTGTCTACTCATATCGCAGAGGACCTCTGAAAGCACAAAACACCAGACATACGCGATCCTTGAGACCATCTTGACGACGCGACAGGCTATGATGGTTTTTTCTATTGGAATTCCTCTTGGTCTTGTACGGGACAAGAATAAGATGCAGTGGCGTGGACTCAAGAGCAATACGACGACGTGAAGCATGGTAGAAAACAAATAACCAGCCGAAGATGCAGAAGGAGGTTCGACGGGGGACTTCTCCAAGGCGTGGGATCTGCATGTTCACCAGAACGGGGAGTGTTGCACGGGATAGAAGCTATCTAGTAACCCGCCAAACCTCCTGAAGCTCTTGAATGGAGAGTGGAGCTCTTGCACCAAACGTCCGAATAGATTGACGCATAGCCACGAGCTTCAGACTACCCTTCTGGGTTGGGCCAAGTATGCTAACATTGTACCTGATAATGGCCATGTACTGCACCTTCGTCTCGTGGATACCTTTTTGAGGGTCCCGGATGATCAGCGGAATGGATGACCGAACTGCATGGAGGTCACCATGAAACATGCCGGCGGCAGCTTTGAGCTGGCTCCAGGAGACACTGTCAGCATTTAAGCTTCCAAGTCAAAATGCGAGACACTGAAGGACACTAATTGCGATTGGGGGTTAAAGGATAAAAGCTAGAACATAACTTTCCTTGCATTTAGAGTCACATACAACCTACATGCATTCGTCAACCAAGCTCTCAACCAAGGACGTGAGTATGAAGTCCACAAGGATGGACAACCCCTGTTGCATCACGCAGCTTGGACTCCATGTCGTTTTCCAACTCACGCCATGGCCCAGCTTCTTCTTGAGAATTCAGAAGGATACGGAAACGAACAAGATATTCGTCCAAGTTGTGAGCTAGATGTGCTATTTGCAGCTGAGACTTGTGGCCGAGAGCTTATTCCAGCAGATAGAACTTGGAACAAGATATTCTGCGAGGAAGCTGATTGTAAGGCAGCGATTGTAAGCATGGGGTTCAACAGGATCGATGGAGACGGCCAGTCACACTCTGACTTGATCTCGTTCCTGAGTGAGAAAAAGGCCCAGTATCAGGGCCATAGAGCAGAATTTCATTCGGGATTACCTATCTATGACTCAAACATCTCAGCAGACACTATTCAGACTACAAAAGGGCTGAAGGCACATCATGACCTCTAACCTACCACCCGGTCTGCAAGATCAGACGGCCGGAGCATCGTGGTCCACAGTACTTCACCATGTTACTATGATGATATTGAGCGAATTGAAACGCCTCGATCTGTTGAAAGCCGTTCCCACTCAGCTCTTAACTCTTATGGAGTGACCTTTACCTCGCACCGCAACCAGGGAACGACGTATCGGGAACTTCCAGTTACATTGAGAACGAGGATATTGTTAATTTGCTAGTACCCGTATGACGGCTCGATCTATCGTGGCTCAGGTGAGTAGCTCGATGTTCTGAAGAATGGCATCTTTGAAGTCTCTTGACCAAAAGTCTACTACAAGCCCATAGGCTGAGACCGATGCGCAAAAGAATACAAGACATCACGTACAGATTCCTAAAGGATGCTATACGCACCACAGCTCCCCAATATTCACAGCTGGAAGGTGTCTTGATTCCTTGAGGAAATAGGACGTGGCGAAAGTCTCTCGGGCTCTGCAAGCGCGCCGCCTCGTATCCGATCGCCTGTTACGTTTTATTTGTTCGCCCTCTGTATTCTAATCACCCAATTCCCCTGTCATTTCATCTGGAGTTCCAAGTCCCAAGACACCACATTGGTCGTGACAGGTTCTGTTGATCCCATGGCAACCGAGCCAAAGCGCTTGGGTACACGCTACAAAGCTCGAGGGTTCCCGGCGAAGCATAAGGCGATTGGGAGTTTATAGCGGATTCAGCTCTTCCTGCAGTGCCTGACTCCCATCAAGAACATTCGCGATGTATGGGGCATGAGCCTCATTGATGTAGTCAGGTGAAAGCGCGGGACCAGACTGTTGTTAGCACGTGACATTGGCAATGCAGATTCTTTGTAGACGATCTCTTGACCGAATGATAGTTCTCTCGTATTTGCTAGATGGAGCCCAAGCTCGGCAAGGTCATCATTGTTACGTGCATTTGAGCGCTCGTAAATGACGATTTCCTCTGTAGAATTCTTGAAAACAGCGAGGCTTCATTCTCACCATCCGTAATGTCCATCTTGGAACCTGCGCCGCGCTCATCTGTCTTGGTTTGCTCCGCGAAGATCGGAAGATGGCCGACGACCCGGCACGGGAGCGTAGGTCTGACGTGTGGACACATTGACCGTGAAGAAGACAGCAGCGCAGAGACGAATCTTGGCACCCAAGTTGAAGGCACGGCGCAACAAGTTTATGTGATAATGACAGATGCGACATTGCTGAGATCCTTCCTGCATGGAGGGCCCAATGATTGGTGGAGATGACGAGTGTTGACGCTGTATTTGAGTGTTAATTATCGGTTTTAAACACCAGCTGATGTGCACTTGAACGAAGAAGGGCATACTCTCAGGTGTAAAAGTTCAGACAGCTATCTGCTGTCGCTTACGCAACCATGTGCATTGCAGAATATAAATGTGCATCAATTCAAATACTACAACGCACACATACTGTTCCCTGCTTCATAGGCCGCAACGAGATGTCAAATCCCGAACCCTTATTTATGCCCAGCTAAGCCCCGAAGGCGATCCAGACATCAACCAAGGCGGCGCTCAGCATTATCTTTCTTCAAAATAGTAGCGATCACTCGCGCTAATCCAAGCCTCAATGGAAGTCCCGGGTTCAATCTCAAGTTGATCCTCAATCTCAGTTTTAATCTGACTCCCACTCCCAAACCGAGCCTTGCGCAAAAGCTCATTCCCATCTTGGTACTCCTTCAAAATCTTACAATTCTCAGCTGCCATGGATTCTAGTCGCATCACCTTGATCTCCAGCGCAGACAAGCGTGATTAAAGGCTCGAGAGAAGATGTTGATGCCGCCTCTTCTGAGTTTCCAGGATACCCACTCTGGCTTGAAGCATATTGATATCGAGACCGAGAGACCAATTTCCCAACTTGTGAGACGCGTGAAGAACCTTTGCGCACATTGCCTCGTGGTTCAGGAGTCTGAGTTTTTGGAGGATAGGTGACATTGCTTCCTGTAGATAATATATTAGTCGATACTGTCAGAATGTAGAGAGAAACGTACAGTGGTATCACATGGGGTTTCTTTCTGGAACTTCTCCTGCAAATCATCAATAGAATAGAAAATAGTCATAGCACTATCCTGTATACATGCGTTAGCGGCTTCAGTCCATGTCAACAAAGCAAGCTAATCTGGTAGAGTTCTGATATCTAAACATCTAAATTGACACGCCTGATATCATGGGCAGACTTTATCGTAGGTCACGCATAGAATCTGCCTTGATATCCATCTCCAGATAACGCTTGACAGCACCCAAAGGCTTGTCTCTCCGATAGATGAACAACTTGGTCAAGGTCGGTGACTTGGTTGCTGAGGGTTTGCATTACAAATGCGCGGGAATCACAACATTGAAAGGGTCGCGTGGCTTCGGCTTTTTCGTTTTGTTCTGTCGGGCATGAATTAGCGTGTACGTGGGAAGTAACCAGCGACCGCCATAAGAAGACTTACGGAGATGATATCGGGATCCTCAGCGAAATGAACAGAGTGAGTCTGTTTTTTCCCCTTCAGGGTCGTGAACTCGGTCGGGTCGGGGAGGGACTTGGGCTGCTTTGGGGGCTTGGAGAAATGCTCGAGGAATCCCCAGGTGAATTGCAATTCAAGCTCGGATGACGGACCAGGCTTGAGAGACTCCTGTGCGGCCTCACGAAGATACATTAGCTTTTGCCATGGAGATGATTTAAGAATTGTAAGAAGCACACTTACAACAGCAGTCTCAGAATCCTCCGCAGAAATATCGGTGTGAGTCTGTCTGTGGTTCTCAAGAGTCACCTGCCTATCAGGGGATGTGGAGGGATTCTCGATCGACTTCTGATATGACTCCAATTCTGCGTCGGAGAACTCAGGCCACGGATCGTCAGGTTCGACCTGATGAATATATGTTAGTGTTAGATATCGGGTTGAAGGACTAGATCACCCACGCTAGATGGTGTCGGAGGCCGGTCCATGGCGAGGTTCTAGAACAACCAGCTGGGGTCCGTGGCTGTAGAAATGCGACTGAGCTTAGAATCCAGGAGCCAGCAGGACGTTAGCTTCCAAGCGACGAGATCAAGTCACTAAAAGAGCGATGAATGGGGAAAGAAAGAAGACAAAGTCAAATGCAGATGATATGGTGAGTTGAGGGAACATCATAGAGTTATCGCAGATGATCAGGGGATTTATCTACAACCTTGGAGCCTTGAACGCGAAAAGGAGTCATGTGTTTCTGATCAGCAGTGGCCCGCGACATTGCTTCTTTTCTCACCTAGAATCGGCAAGTTGCATATGCAATTTCTCCTTATTTCTTCCATACAGTATGCGTTGTTCCATGGGATGCAGATTGAGAAGACAAAGCCCCGAGTCGATGCAAACGTAATGTCAATTCTACACGGTGCCCACATAGGGAACAGACGACAAAACGTAAGACAATTATAGTGATGCAAACCTTGCCGTGGGATATGCAGGCAACTCAAGGATACTGCACTAAAGGGATGCAGTTCGTAGCGAGTGCGCGTATCTAGATCGCCGGGACAGATCTTGCTTTTTGTCTAGCGATCGTCAGCACCGCATACCCGGTTACACATACTGTGCAAACACCCTAACCACAATGCTGAGATCTGGGCCTGCTAGCCTGGTGATAAGCGCTGTGATAATGCAGCCTCCGGCGAATAGCGAAGGCGAATCATATCCACAGCGCTCTCCCAGCACGTTTGCCCTTGCATCTGACGATCGGGGCGTTGAGATCTCCGAAGCTGCTGAAAGATGCGGGTGGAGATGAGGTCAGCCACGAACAGGGGGGACAGACAGATAAGGCTGTAGACTGTTGGAAAACTTGTTATTATGGACGGTAACTCAAAGCATGTTTTGCAATTATGGTTGAAAACATACGACACCGGCGTTTCGAACGACATACGACATGCCATAGTAGCATGAACAGCGCAGTACGAAAAAAGGGTCACGATGCAATTCAGAAAACGTGAACTCAGTGTCTGAAACAAGGACTTCATTAGCGCAACAGCCATGAGGAAATAAAATTCCGGTGTGAGGGCTGGGGAAACGTGGCTACGACGATCTTGCCCAGCAGATCCCCCTCATGTCTCAATCCGGGTAATCGAGTTATACCCGTTGTTCTCTCAGCTAGCAATGGTTACGAGGAAACAATACAGAGTAACCCCTCACAAGAGAAAATTGGCTTCTTGTTGAGTGATTCGGCTCATGGGACATGTCAAAGATCGCGGATCAGGTTCGAGGTCGACGAGGTAAATGACTACGAGGCTTCTGGCCGGATTTTTGGTGTCAGTTTAGCACGGCCGTTGCAAACGGCTCGGTCCGCCAATGTTTCGTAGTTTGTACTATTCAGAGCTAGTTTAAACTAATTTTATTAAGTATCTCCAGCTTGATTCGCCTCCGCAGCATAATCTTTATTAGCCAAATGAAGCGGCAATGTGGAGTCATCTTGTCTATCAGCAACACTAGAGTATGCATCTCAACCAATCCGCCTGAGACAGTACCCTCAACTATCACATCAATGCACATCCGATTCAGTCGAATTCATGACAGGCCGGTAATAATGGATTACCCAGTATCAAGAGGTCTAGTCCAGCCGCTGACGCCCTCCCAGAAAGCAACAAGCAAAACGTCAATGTGAGGCGGACAACGATCAACTTCACTAACATCTATAAGCGTAGGAAGGATACCTAATTTGACCGCCAAAGGAGTCGACCAACATTCTTCAAACGCAAGGCAGTCCTTCCAACAGGCAGTGTTGCAGCGGCCATGCAGCTTGCCGATTCCCTATGACAAAAGGGCTGCGATGGATGCCAACCAGTACGATTCTACACCACGACAAATTCATATCGAGTCCTGCTTCGTCGCTTGGGCTCGCGCAAACCTAATGCCACTGTAACTGACGCGCTGCTAGTTTGATCAAAGAGTTCATCTTTTGAGCCCTGGAGCGCAACACCATCAGGATCAACAGCAGAAGACGAACAACCCTCGCCCTCTCAAAGTACGACATCCTTCCCAGCTTCCTTTGCCTCTCGATCATTATTCTTCGCCTCGACAGCAAACAATGATCAGATACGTACTAATACCTATGTAGGAGTCCCCCCCAAGCGTACCCATCCCGCCAGTTCTACTATTCCGCAAGCATCTAGTCGTGGTCCTCTGAACCGCCCCCAGATCAGAATGGCAGAGAAGTTTAAGAAAGAAACGACCGAAAAGAACCCGCCTTGCATCGAGGACCTGGGTAGAATCTTCGATGAGATGGCTCAAGAACGCTTGGGACGGTGCGATCCGATATCCGGACGATGGCAGCGAAAGACGTGGGCTCCCAATCTGGGTCATAAGGTCAGGGAAGTACAACACAGAAGTTAGTTTATTTCAGAATTTGCCATGTATACCATTGTTGACTGGTCAGAAACAGATGCTCTCCCGCTCGACTTTTGAGCCGACACCTACTTCAGAGCGCCAACGTGGACCATTTGATACGTGAATTCACGCAAGTGACCTCCCATGATTCTGGAGAAGCAGATTATACCCACGTTACCACTTTTGAGCCATGTCAACCCATCTCATGGTCTCAGTGAAGTGACTACGCGATGAGAACAGCGCCGGCGGAAACATCCTGTTTGGACACGGCGGCGGCGGAATGGCATAGAAGAGAGCCTAATGGTTACATTGCGCGCTGGAAGGTGTGATTTGGTGTTCACAAGAGAGCTGTAGTGTTTATACCGGCCATGTTAGTTTGTGATGAATCGAAAAGTCAGTCACCAGATCGACTCTGATCGTGATCGATTTCCTTTGACCTTGCCACCTGTGAGATTCATGAGCAGCCCAGCAATCGCATCATGGGAGAACTTCCTTTTTTATGGCTGATACTCTCTTGGTCCGCCGCCGTGGCCGGTGCTCTGAGGTGGGTGTGCGGTCAGCTACACGAAGGAGACGAGGATGATGGTGAAGATACACGCGGGCTGTTTGACGTAGCATTGTGGGCACTGAGGGAACATTTGGGAATTTTATGAACTTCCCGATGATACAATGCTTCATAAGCGTCTCTATCTTAACTCAAGGAACTTTTCCCATGAGTTCGCAGAATGGGAGCTGAATTGTCAATCTTGCTTTTTGGCATCGCTTCCATTTTCCATTATAGAGGCGAAATGACGTTACAGGGCCTCGTACTGTAACACAGTGGATCAAGATGCCCTGTGAGGTGTCCCGTATATCCCCCCGCGGGGCAAAATCGATCCGCCCCCGCACCCAAAAATGTCCAGGTCAAGCGGGGGTCTTTTCTCCCCTCACGTCTTCCCTCAACCGTCACTTGATCCTTCGCGCCAATCTTCACCTCCGCGTTTAGCAGCCTAGACCTTTCGGATCACCACCAGGCATCGACTAGCACAATTACCTGCCCTTCGACTGCGCAAGCACCTTTCCCCTCTGGAGCGAGCATGACCGGGCATTGGATAAAATCTGCGCTACGACGGCGTCGCGTCGAGCTGTTCGCGCGACTCTCATCCGAACCTTGGTACGTTTCTCACCTCAACATCCTGCGGCCGAGAAGTGCGCGTAAGGGTCTGCGGCGCCTGCTGCTTCACAGCAACCAACCATTGCTGACTCTTTACGGCAGTTGATGAACCATAAAAACACACAGAAATGCTTTCAAGAACCGAACCGCCGCCCCCAGCGCCCCAATTGCGCAAACCCGAACCCGAACCACCGCCCGTTCGACGAGAGCTTCAGCCACAACAACCACCGCCCCGCGCGCGCGTACAATCACCTGCCGTAGTAGTCAATACGCCCGATCATGTTTCGCCGACCAAAGTATATGCCATCTTCAGCCATGTCCAGAACCACAGCAACACACTGAAAGCTCACTGCAAACCTGCGAAGCACACAATTATGCGCCCTTGAACCAATAAATCCTGAACAGTCTCGAGCACGACACGCCCCGCGGCACTCAACCAGTACCTTCGCTTCACTTCCTCGACAAGTGTTGGACTAAGAAGACCCTTAAAGGCGCCTGTAACAGCCATCCCTTATACGACGACGATCTTAACGACGTGAACCTCGGCCGCATCGACTGCTGAAGAGTTGATATCCCTGATGACGCTTTGCGAACTAAACTATGCGCCATCGTCATGCCCAGAATCACAACAACACACCGAAAGCTTACTGAGAGCCTGCGAAAGACCGAGGAATCAGGCACTTGTGAACCACCCAATACAAGTCAGCCTTGAACCGGTGCCCGCTACACTTGAACGTCTCCCCAGCTTCTCCCAGGAAGAGCCCAAGCTCCTATCTGAAGAAGTGACCCCAGATCCCGTCCATATCTGCTGTCGGCGTCGCGGCAACTCAAGTGCTCAACATAAATTGCTCTCGGTAACTGCCCGCGCTTCATGGCCTTACGCCTCTTCCTTTCCAGCCTCCACAAACCTGATGGGCAAGGCCATTGTAGACTCAGTTCTTAAACCCCTCTTTCGGCCTCTGCGAGTTTCACTGACTGGTCCCTTGTAGCCGCCGCGTGTGAAACTTACCAAGGCTAGCAGCTCGAATCCGAGGAAGTTGTTTAGACTTTGGTAGCTTTCCCGTTGGCTCATCGTATCAGTAGTTATGATTGTGCACGAGATAATTTAGAAGTGACTCCAAAAACAATTCTAGTGACGAAAAGAAGATGAATTGCTAAGAGGTCAAAAGGATATGTCACAGAGCGCTCCACTCGCCTCCATCAATCGGGCAGACTGATCAACAGTCATGAGTCCGGGCATCTTATCTGTACATTTAGCCTTTAGAGGGATAATGCATCAGGGTTATCTCTGGTGTTGTGTCCACGATCGCATAGTATCTTGACAGCAAGATTAGTAGTCATGATACGTAGGTCTTGTAATCAGACATAACGTGCTTTTTAGATGGTGATACGTGGGACTGCAATGCTACTGCGACTGCCAGACATGCCCTCCAGCGAATATCCCGTCCACATTGCAAACTCGAAAAGTTGAATGATCTTCATTATTTGTAAATAAGTCCTACACAATAGAAATGTCAAACTACAAGACAGGCACAGCAACTGAGGTTCACTGGTTATTTCGTAAGTTTAGACGTACAGCTAGCCAATCTCACAATCATACCTCTCCATTGCGACAAAAACAAGGGCAGCAATTGTTCCGATATTGCGTCCTCCACGTAGCTTCTACCGCAAACTTCTTCACTTACGGACATCAAAATTAAGTGTCAACACGAGAGCGAGCGCGACACCACTTCCAGCGATGAGATTCCTCAACGGCAATGTTTAGAAGTGAGGTCGAGTCTCCACAGAACACCCTTTCCCATTCAAGCTTGGTATAGCCTCCCTGGAATAAATACTTCCCCTTTTGGGCATCACGAGCACTGTGATTGGCAGCTGATGGAGACGTACATCGTTTAAGCTTCAGTCTCCCCGCACCGCGGGGCGATCGGGTGTATCCCAAGATTGATCTCAGCTCTAATGTCGAGACTGAAATGACGTCGCAAAGGGAATAATCCCCACCAAACTTGGAGCATCGGGAGAGGGTGCGGATACGGCATATCAAGCCCGCTGTCAGCGAGCATGTCTAGGCAATGAGATCGAGTTTGATGACTTCAGACTCTCTTCACCAAAAAGAGCGGCTGCCTTGACAAGACCAGAGCAAGGTCGTCTGATGCGGTCTGGGTTTCTTCCTCGTCTACAAGCGCCTTGAAATATCGCCGCCATGTATTATTTACACCCACGGGCGTAAATTGGCCATATCTCGCGGATGTCACAGTTGTACTGGCGTGACGAATTCCCACGACTGACATAGCCCCCCGCGTAGATATGACTTGTCCAAATCGGAATGGTCAATGTCTCCTGGCCGGCCATGATATTGTTCGGGGAGAGAAGAGATTTAGAAGCAGTAGAGTTTGAATGGAAGTCTGTAGAGGGAAATGTACAGCGCGGAAGAGAGAATGGGCTATGGCCGAGACTGTTTGTTATCTTCTTGTATGTCAGTCACTGGCCTTGAGGTAGAAACGGCAGCACTCTGCTCAGCACATACATAAACTTTGCCCAAGACTTGTTAGATATTTCATATGCCTGAACAGTAATCCATAGTGGCTACCAGTCGTATCTAACTGCAGTCTTCTGCTACCACAACCCTCTGGAGAAGGCAGATGGCTCAGTGGAAACACAATCACGCACAATGATGGCCAAGTTACAGGAGTTGATCAATCATGGTTCCGCTCCCGATTATCGGCTGGCACTACTTCCTTGCCCAGGTCACCGAGAATTCCAGGCGACTCGCGTGCTTATCACAGTCTCAGGAGTCTACACTGACTCCCCACGAAGAGACATTTCTGCGATCTTGGATCCACCTGCTCGGCCACCAATCCGTGATACCATCAAGAAATGTCAGCTTCACCAAAATTTGCCGCGGGCATCTGGCAATGAAAGCAACTTATTTGTGGCCGGGCACATTGGCATCTGTAAGCGACCGAGACCTTGCTATCTGAAGCCTGAAGAAGGCCAGAACCTTGCCCATCAAGGTTCACCCAGGAGGACTGGAAGCCTCAGCATTCTCAAGAGATTACGATGTTTGATATCCCACACGAGTTTCTCGCACTCTCGCAATTATCGCTGAAATGACTGAAGTTGCCATATCCCTTGACATCTCCCCTCTTTCGAACTGGGAATAACCAAGGCACAGGTATTAAGAGGAATCCCAGTCCCTGATCGGTATTTCATAAACATGCCTTTCTAACATGACAGAAGACAGCCTTGGATACGGTATCACAAACAGATCGGCGCAATCGTTGTGCTCCCACGGCCAACCTTCTACTCTGTGCAACTGGACGCCATGTGTCAGGGTGACCCTACAAACCCCGACTTGTCTAACAGCACCAATTCCCCGGGAACCAGTAAGATCACATTACTGCGACTATTTTGGCGTTTTTGAGCCTTGGCCTGGCACATGTTCCTTGTGCCATGTAACCGTATGTGTCGTGGATGATGTACTGAAATCTTGCACACCGCGATAACTTTATTTAGACCTCATCCCTTCTCAGAGGCTCGCCAGCAGCCACAACTCGTTATTTAGTAGGATGTGACATTCTGTGCTTTATATACATATTCTGAGAGGCAAATGTGTTATTTCTGACTTGTCATTCTCATGGCCAGGCTGACGCCGGATCGAGGGGTGGTTGGAAACGTAGGCCCACAGGAATGGACCGTCGGACCGCTGGGAGGATGTTTGAATGGCAGACATTGACTACTGTTCAGGGACGGCTTCTAATAATATTACATACATATCACATAAAAGCGCTAAAAGAATGCATTAGACGAAGGTGCGGCGTGTAAGACTCAGCTGTAAAATACCACGAAGGAAGAAAAGACTACCAAAGCAGATTTAAGTCCACGCATGCCCTCCCAAGCCTGCTGCAGTAATCACCTTCATTGCCACGCATATTGGAGTTAAGTAGCTTTAATGCTTCGGTAATTAATATACCGTCGCTATGTAAAGCGAGCATCTCATGCTGAGTTATATTATTTCCCGGACTTAGAGGCTGGGCTGTCTTTCACGATGATATGCCAACGCAGAAACTCGCTATGAATACGGGTAAGATTGAGTAAGGATGGGACAAGTTTTTATAATGAGCAGAATAGGTGGATGTTATTTGGCGAGAGTTGGTGAATTATATGTGCAGTCTTCTTGTTTTTGGGTCCTGGATAAGTGGTGCTTCACCCCAAGGCCATCGAGTTTAATGTCAACAGCCCCAGGAGTTC
Organism: Fusarium denticulatum; assembly: GCA_013396175.1. Classification (NCBI taxonomy): domain Eukaryota; kingdom Fungi; phylum Ascomycota; class Sordariomycetes; order Hypocreales; family Nectriaceae; genus Fusarium; species Fusarium denticulatum. Next base: position 1,820 of record JAAOAK010000301.1, on the reverse strand, counting down.
GGTCAGGGCGAAAGAGGAGGTGCAGATGCGGCATCAATGGGATGCAATGTCCTTTCAACAGCTATTCAACTTGATATGGCCTGAGGACTTGCTCGGCAACGGCTGACAGTTTCGTGCAAGGGGGGCGCTTGGTTGGCTTCAGGTGTACCTTATTGTTCTTGTCCTTTGGGAACTTGGGACTAAATGAAGGTTCGTCAGCGCAAGCCTGGGCTTGCTTGAGGTGCGAAGGGGAAGAGATGGCATTTTGGCTCGACCAGAGGCAGCTGAGGAGCTTGGTCAAATGCGGAAGCACTATTTTGTGTTGTAACAGTTGGGAATATGAAAGCAAGGGAATGGCTGGCATCGTCAGTCCTTGAACAATTCTTTTGCTCGTAATTGACTGATGAGTTCATTTAAGCGGCAGTATCGAGTAGACGAAAGAAAACTCAGGATCTTAATCCTAAGTTACAAAAAGAATTATGTAAATTGGCATAAATTTAGGATAAATTTTGCTAAATTCATTTCAACACCTGTATCAAGGTCTGATGTTCTCTTGCGCCCCGATAAGCATTTGGTGACTGTTGGCCATCCAGAGCGGAGAAGCGCTGCGAAACAGTGGAGGCCCGTTCCGTTAGCGCACCCTGCCCGCTGTTGGTGGTTCACTCAGGCCCTGTAGCACTGACGCTGGTACCAACTTGGTGGTTCCTTACCAAATATTGTGCTTGTTCCATTCTGTTAGAGATTATGCCTTCCTCAAGGGAGCATCAAGGTTGTTCTGGGAAGGCTTGCGTCATCAGAGCAAGACTTCCCCTCCTCCAACACTCGACTTCGCGTCCAACTCATTCTTCTCACGACTTTCATCTTCATTCCCCTCTGCCTCAAACCTCTTCACACACACGCTCCATCACAACAAACCATCAGGGCATCCCCCCTTTAACAGGCCTGCCATTACTTCCTTCATTAACTCGCATAACTCTTTCGAGTTTGCGGCCCGACGCGGGTGCGAGACAGTGTGCACGACGGGCTCTCGAGTGCACCGCACACTCTTCACTCGAGAGCTCGTTATTTGTCCTTATCAACAAGCGGGACAATGGCGGTACCCGAGTACCGTGACGAAGGTGAGTCAACCCCTCAACGATGGAAGGATTGTACTCTCTGATCCGAATGATCACTAATATTTGTAGTTTCCATCACACTCTCTAAATTAAACGAAATGCTGGGTAAAGCCGAAACGCGACGGAAAAAGTCCCTTTCCTTGACTTTGGGCTTATTGTGCATTGTGATCAGGCAACGCCGCAATTTATATTATCACTGAGAAAACACAAATGCGTCAAAGAACCGCCCTTGGCCAGCCGGATCTCAATCACCACACATTCTATGGACAACTTGAGATCTCTTACTCGCTTACGAGAGGCTTGACACGGAACTTTATACGTGTAGACTTGGTAATTCCAGCAGAAGTTATCCACAATATTGGCTTCCGGATGCTGAACACTACCCAAGTCACTCCTTCAAGCGCCAAGATACAATGCTACCTCCAAGAATTGTTTAGATTACAGTTTATGTAGGGGAAGAATCGGCGCTCTTGGAATCAGATATGCACACTCTGTTATCAAAACCCCGTCTTCTCGGTCGTATTGAAGTTGGCATTACCGAGTCTGGTCTCAGTCATCGCTTATTCTCCTCCTACTCCTAATAAGACGGCTTCTTTTCTTTATGGGCTCTCATCTGAGCGGTATCAAGATGTCCAACTCAAGCTCATTGTATTTGATAGCTTTTGCTACAGTCTTCCACGGTCTTGAACACAGAGAGGGCTCTTCGGTGTACAGCTCTAGTGGTTT